>JAMKCH010004006.1:0-34758 GCA_023653785.1 Ophioderma brevispina
TAAACAACTACGTAACAAAATGGTGTAATGGGGTTTAATAGGTCTATTAACTGGTTTAATAAGGTCCAAATCGACGTCAATGTTTGTATCTGTTGCGACTTTTCAAGTATCGAAATCGGTCAAGGAGTCGGAAATTTGTAATTTTCCAACTGAAAGCTGAAAACATCTACAATTTTTGCCCTTGACATCAACTCTAACAGGGTAAGGCATTAGGGGACTCTTTTTAAAACATAACATTATCGATTTGGGGAGTTTTTTTCACCCTAGAAATTGTCACTTCGAAGCTGCATCGTTTTCCGCGTTGTGTCGCAGAGCATGAAACAAAAATTGGTGTCCGTTCAGTGGCGGTGAAAAATGGCCGACCGCATGTATGAAGCACGTGCGTTACGACCACTTTGGTTACTAATGGTGACTTTATGTTTTGCCAGTTGGTCGTCAAATGGGGGCACCGTACCGTGTTGCTACGTGATCCGTATTGATACCAGAAAACAACCTAGCATGCAAGGTTTGAAGGACAATATTCCCCCCCGCGAGAGGTGATATTGCTTTCTCTGATTCGGAATTTTTATATATTCATCCCTTAAATAATTACTATTTTTTTTAAATTTTGGGTTACATAGCTAATTTCAGCTGCTGGACATGAATTCGCATAAAATCATTTTGATAGTAATGATACAAATGAAAATTGTAAATTTAGGCATTTCATCAAACAGCGTCATTTGCTACAAGTACACACATGGCCATTTTTGTATTGTTTCTATATTTAGATACCTGTAAATGATTGAGGACACCAATTTCTCTCGGTCCTGCTTATTGCCTCTGAAATATGCCAGAAAAGGAACAGTTTTATTCGACACCGTTTGATTTTACTAATTCAGAGAATTTGATATCCCAAATGTAAAAAGCAGGTATTCGTTCATACCTCGCTGCACTGTGCAGTGCCGGGCCCGATATATCGATCACTTGCTGCACAACTCGACGTACGTGCTGCAGTTGTCAGTTAAAATAAATTTTACTCGGTTGCCGTACCGCAATGCATTAGACTGTGGACAAGACCGTAATTCGAGCACTGCAACTTTACCGCAACGCACGTTGCAGTGTAGTATGAACGAACCTTAACAATTGGGCCACCTTCACATTTCGGGGAAAAGGGGTGAGCCTTTTAAAATGTTGTCAGCCATGGACTGTGTCGACTCGGGCTGGCATTACCTGTGTCATATGCTCTTACCGATATTGTCTCGCAATTTTTTTGTTTTCTGCATGCATCACTGGGAAGGGTGTGTCGCGTTAATAAAGTGTTATCCAATAAATAAACTAATTTTTTTCCCCATGTGTCACACGTGACATGGTCATCAGGAAACATCTCTTTCACAGACTTGGGGCAAGCATCCCAATACAGTTGCAGGTATGACTGTCCATTGATCAATGAACACTGATCCACCTAAATAGATGCCATTTTACTGCAATAACATGTCATTGACAGTAGAATTTGTCTCATCAATTTCTTCTCTCATTTTTAATTGGTCTGTGCAATGGGATTGACTGCAAAAGGTTAGAGTCGTTTGTTCGAAATCTAACGCGTAAATGGGACCCACGATGGGGCGGGAAATTGAATTACCCATCAAAGCCGGCCCTTTTTTCAACCCCGCGAGATTGGGTTTCTTTGGTCATACTCCAATAGTTTCCCTATTAGGTTCGGAAATTGCATTTCAAACAGCATTAACCTTATACTCAGTAGTAGTTGGCCCTAAAACGGCCAAGGGTCAATAGGAGGACACATATGTTCTCCTGACATCCCAGTGCAATGACAATCATTGCTGCAATCATTGCATTTCCCAGTGCCTTTGAGCTGCTTTCCCCGCTGCGGAAACGGCAGAAGGCTTTTTAGTCACACATGCAATAGGCTTAATCCAGCGAGTGTTCAATAAGCCCCCAATTTTTAAGTCCACATGTTGTGTTTGATGCTTTGTGTGCTTGTGTTGGCCCCATGAATATCCCTTTGTACTTTGTGCTTCTCACAGGGCCCTGGTCGGTGTCAATTCCTTGAGTAAGCGAGCGAGAAAAGACTCAACAAAATCAACAGGAGACACCAGGTTTGTAAATTTCTGCTTTTGTTGTGTATCTCTGTTTTTAAAGCTTTTCATTAGAAAATAATTTGAAGTGTGTGAGTACTGTGATGTGAAAGTTTTTTACCGGATCAACCTTATATTAAGTCCCACATTCTCACAGTAGGCAGGCAGGCATGGCGCCATACCTGCACGAGGTGTGGTGTGCTTGTAACTGAATGTTGCATTCTTCCTTCATGGATCAATGGAACAAAAGATTTCAATGTTTTCAGTATGAGTACCTGCAACATGTATGACATATCTGACCTGCCTATTGTCTCTTATTGGCTGCCTTACATTACAGGATAACCTCTGCGTAATGAACCAATCAAGAAGACCATCTACATATTTGTACGTGCACTCTTCCTACCATGTGTCGATTGTGTTAAGGGTTGTTTTATAATCAGGGTACCGCCGCGCTCTCATTTGGTGAAAATGCAGTTTCATGATTATTTTAATATGTTTTTGCATTGTAGACAGGTCGAAAAGTAAAAATTTCCAAATTTGAGGCGTGTGTCTTCGTAACCAATTTTTTGGTCCCCCGCCAACTTTTGTTGGCGAAGGGGACTATAAATGCTGCCGTCCGTGTGTGTGTGCGTCCTCGCGCTATCTTTGGAACTAAGCAAGTTAGATGTCCATCTTCGCAAAATAGATGTATCTCAAGTACGGATACAAGTGGGTTATGGTGGCATGGGTCAAAGTCAAATATGGTTAAAAAATAAGGTCAAATGTGGTCAAAAATAGGGCTAAATCGCTGTAATAAACATTGTCAACACGATATCTTTGATTGCGCAAGGTAAGGGGTGACCATCTTTGCACCATAGATGTCCATCAAGTAGGCGGCGGATGAGGTCGGAGATGGGTCATGTGGCATTGGCCAAAGGTCAAATTGCGTCAAAATATGAAAAATGGATGTAATGCTATAAACCTATAGATGATCAAATTTGTGGGGGTGGTAACACTCCGTGCCGGAATTTTTGAAGGTTATTCGAAGGTCATGCGGGCATTCAAGGTCAATCACTAAATATGTGATAGGAGGATGAAAATTGGTGGGTGTGTCAACATTAAGTGCCAAAATTTTGAAGGTCATTTCAAGGTCATGAGGGGTCATCCAAGTCAAATCACTAAACATGTGGTAATGAGATGAAAAATTGGTGGTCGTGGTAACATTACAGTGCCAAAAATTATGAAGGTCATTTCACGGTCATGAGGGTCATCCAAGGTCAAATCACTAAATATTGGTAGTAGGATGAAAATTGTGGTTTGTGGTGCAACATTCGGTGCCAACATTTTGAATGTCATATCAAGGTCATGCGAGGTCCTCCAAGTTCAATCATAACATGTGGTAGGAGGTGACAATTGGCAGGATGTGTCATCATATGTGCCAAAACTTTTGGAAGGTCTTTCAAGGTCAATGAGGGTTCGTCCAAGGATCAAATCACTAATGTGTAGGAGGATGAAATCTTGGTGGTGTGCTCACCAGTTTCAGTGCCAAAAATTAAGGTCATTTCAAGGTCATGTGGGTCAATTCAAGGTCAAATTACTACCATTTAAGGATGATAAACCTAGAAAATGTGGTCAACATTTAACTGCCGAAAGTTTTGAAGGGCCAGTTGAAGGTCATGCCGGGTCATTCAAGGTCAAATTACTAATTTGGGTAGAGGATGAAACCTAGGGATTGGTAACATCATGCTGACATTTGGAGTCATTTGGAAGTCATGCGGGGTCGTTCATCTCATTCACTAATCATGTGGTAGGAGGTGAAACTTTGTGGTGTGGTCCAGTTTCGTGCCAAAATGTTTGAGTCATGTCACTTCAAGGGAGGAGCCTCAGTGGTTAAACCTCTTATTTCCATCACAATCTTCCTGAGATCTAAAATTATGTGCCCTTTGCTTGTTCTTATGCTACCGCACTGGGCGGGGGGACCTTTGTGGTTCGAGAACCGCCTTGTTCTGATGAAATGTTACATTTTTTGGCTAACGAAGTAGTTATAAGAGAGTGCTGGGTGATAGATCAATATGTTTCATCAACTTTATTTCCCATTACTCCACAGTATGGAAAACAAAACAGTTTATGGAGTAGTTGAGGCAAAATGTCTTTAGGGCCCAAACACTCACCCCCCCTTGGAATACATTAACACTCAAGAAACGGGGCATAACTATCAAGAAATGCACAGAAAGTGTTACATTGTACCACTTGTTCAACACATTTCTTGTTAGACTAAGATCATAGTCAATACTTCGTGGTTTCACTGTGTTTTCTGGCGACTCTTTGCATGCGTTGTTAGTAAGGTCTCTACCAAGAAACAGGAACCATTTTTTGGACTCAAGGTCATTAATTAGATATACACCACATTTGCTTATGGTGAGGTCCTGGATGTTTATGTTTGGGCTAGAGTGACCCTGACATCTGCTGCAGTTCTTTCATATAGGAATGCCCTGATGTAATTTTACACACTGGGATAGGTAGTGCAATAACATGTTTTGTCACGACCTGGAGTATGTTACACCCGGACCTCTTTTTAAATTTAGAAAGTTTTCTTTTGTATGACAACTAACAAATTATTCTTTTTTTTTTTTCCTATGATGGCCACTCATTATTTTAGAACTATGGTGTATTTGACATTTGTGTGTGTGTGTGTTTGCCATGTGTGCATGTGCTTGTGTCTGTGAATTGGAAATTAAAAATGTTATGGTAAACATGTGGTACATAAAATTAAAAATGTTTTTTCAAAATTGGGTATGACAAGCAAAATTAATGTACAGGTTGGGGGGGGGGGGGGAGTTCTCACATTAGGAGGAAGTAGGTTATGGTCCATTTAAGTCCCTCATTTTCAGGCTCTTTTTCAGTTACAGTGACCCCCCATTTTAGGACCATTCCATTTCCAGAGACCCTACTTTTCATGTCCAGCCACATTCAACCAAATTTCTTCAAAACCCCTCAAAAAGTATCTGGGAATTGATGAGATCGCAGCTTTTTTCTAAATTTTCTGACAACGCTATTTCGGAGACTCCCATTTTTTGGCCTGGCAAATCATTCCCCCCCCCCCCGAATTGCTCACATAAACATCCAGAGTTTAAGAAACAAAGTGGATCATATTAAACTTTTTCTTCACCTCATGATATTGATGTTCTTTGTATTACAGAGACCTGGTTAATCGATTATTTAATGAATAAGTGTTAATATTGATGGTTATATTTATTCAGGCTTGACAGAGAGTTTAGGTCATGTTGCATTTTTTGTTAGGACTAATAACAACAGAGGGTATAGCTTATAAGCAGCTTACAAATTTTGATGATATTGTAGAGGCTATGTGGGTGGAAATTAACTTGCCTCACACAAAGCCATTCTTTGTGGGCACTGTTTACAGGGTCCTAGTTCAAGGCTGAGTATTTAGTAAGTAGATTCTCTATTTCAAAAATGTGCTAATCAAATATGTGTCTGTTAATAAGGTGATTTCAATGCTGATATAAGTAAGACATGCAATTCTAGGAAGATCAGTTCTATTGCTAAACATAGTAATTTACATCATTAATCAATTTTGAAAATATACTAGAATACTGATAAAACCAAGAGTATTCTTGATCTTGCTTTTGTCTCAAATCCTGACCGTATCGTCCTCCATCAGGTGTTCAATCAAAAAAAAAAAAAAAAAAAAGAAAGGAGGAAAAAAGAAGAAAAAAAAAAAAAAAAAAAAAAAAAAAAGGGCCTCAGTGATCCTCCCCCCCCCCTAATATATTTAACTTGTAAAATAAGAATTAAAATTCCTACCTAAAATAATTAAATTCTTTTCCTTAATAATTTTAATGATAATGCTTTATTGATAGTATAGAAATAAGAATTTGGGATAATGTTTTTTTAATGTATGATTGTTGATCAAGCACGTGATATTTGGAAAGATATTTTACAATATCGCATGCAAAACATGCTCCTATTAGAAAAACTAGTAAAGGGTCTCAACTTCCTGAATGGATCAATATGGATTCATTATTAACTAAGGAGACTACTCACTATGAACTATAACACTGTAAAATACACTGAAAGTCACAGAGTAACGCTGAAAAGCTCGAACATCTCTGAAAATTGTCTGAACAAAGGAAATGAGTAACACTGAAAATTTTTTCAGTCAGGGTTCAGACGTGGTTCAGTTGTGTTTCAGGGTCAATTTCATTGTTTGTATTGTTCACTATAATTAGCATCGACCTGGTACTGTCATTACATAACAATTTAGCCACGCTCAAAACTTACATGGTTTATCTTTTCAGTGTGATTATGTTGCTCAAGGGCTAACAACATTTTTCATGTGATTATAAAACCGGCTCATATTTTATCAGGATGTTTCAGTCCAATTTCAGTGTAATTACGAATCCTGAAGCTCCCAGTAGATTATCAATTTGCAAAGTAATATGGATGTCATTTGCATAGTGAATACCAAAGGGAGCCAGTTCAGTGTGGTTTTTCAGTGTTGGATTTTTTTGTATGTTTAAGAGAAAAAGGTTTATTGGGGTGGTGTGGGGGGGGTTTTTTGTTTTTTTTTGGTTTTAAGTTTAGTTTTCAGCAATTTTCAGAGATTATTAGAGATTTTCAGAGGTGCAAATTTTTTTTCAGTGTATTTTTTCAGTGTTTGTAAGTTTCATATGACTACGTTAAAAAGGCCCATAAACTACACCTGATGACTGGAAGTCTGCCAGGTTATTAAGAAATAAGTTAATAACATGAATAATTTTAAAGAAATCTCACTTCACAAGGCAGATAATGAAAATGTAAAATTCCAAAAAGGTTTGATCACTATCAAAAGCTAATTCCAAGTCGCACGTCATCCATTCGTTCGTCGTCGCTTCTAATGTATTACTGTTAATTATAAGATCCTGCTGAGCATTTTAATGAGTTTTTTTACATCAGTTGGTAAAATCTTGCTGAAAAATTTTGTAAAAATATAGTGATAGTGTACAGTGAAAAATATTGCTGCGCATTTTGATTTTGATATGTTACACCAGAGTTTTGTTTTTGATGAAAATTGTAAAATGGACACATAAGAAGTCACATGGGTCTTGGCAATCTAATATTAACTTTTAAAATTAGCTGCTTCAATCATATGTCACTCCCTGGCATATAGTGTACTCTTTCTCTTCAACAAGGGTAATTTCCATCTGATTGAAGCAAAGCAAGGTCCCCCTATTTTAAGGAGGGTGATAGAATGAATGTCAATAATTATAGACCTATTTCCGTCTTCTCCCCATTATTTCTCAAATCATTGGAGCGTCCGTTCACAATCAATTGTACCAATACCTGTTAATAATGATTTCCTTAAGTTCTGCATCTGGTTTCAGGGAAACGCACTCGCACTCCACAACTCTTCTGATGTTTGCAATTAATCTAAACATATGGATAATGGTAAAGTTTACAGTGTATTATGCCTTGACCTCAAGAAGGCTTTTGATAAGTCAATCATGGCCTTCTTCCCAAAACCGTCAAACATTATGGTGTCACAGGTAATGCTCCTTAGCTGGTTTTCATCTTAATCCTGAAAGATAGATCTCAAACTGTGTGTATTAAGTCTACACTTTCTGTTTGAAAAATTTGATATTGGCTTCCTCAGGCTCTCGTAGGGCCATTATTATTATTATTTATGTGAATTCATCGTCCGGTTGTATTAATTGTAAATGTGTTATGTACTCTGAATGACCCCGTCTTATTAGTGCCTCGGATCCTTGTGCTCTTCAAAGTGATATGAATAATAGGCTTAGCTAAGATTGCTGCCTGGTTTAATGCTAATCAGCTCCACTAATATTAAAACCAAGTTCATGATTTTTGGTACAAAGCATACATAAGCAGCTTCGATGATTTTCACTCACCATATGGTCATGCTTCATATGAAAGTTGATAAATTTAGTATTTGGGCGTCCATATTTGACCCACTTTATCTTGGTGTGAACATACATGATGACATCTTCTACGTATCGAAAAAAAAGCGTATTGGTGTAATTCGAAGTTAAGTTTATCTCCCATCAGACACCCTTAATATGGTTTAGCTTCTGCTTGATTTTTCCACACTTTATTTTTGCAGTCCCTGTGTGGGTCTAAACTGCACATGTGGATCTCTCAAAGACGCTCCAAATTCTGCAAAATAAGCTTGCCTGTGTTCTTTTCTGCCGATATCAGGACACCAATTCCTGATTTATTTTTTGTCTTATTGGGATAAACTTGAAAAAGATGGAATAATCATCTTCTCCTGTGGTTGGTCAAGTTTCTTAAACTGAACTTCCATCTTCCCTTCATCAAAATTTATATTCCCTTCTGCTATTCACGCCAAAATACTCGTATTCAAACTTGCAATACCCCTCGCATTCACCTTGGCATATCAATCCGGTAAGCGTACTTTCATTATAGAGGGGCCACAATTTGGAATCATTCAAGTCGATGTTCCGCCGTCATTTGTCCCCCATGAATTTGATTCTTTAAGTCAACGCTTCGTATATAAATTGTTTCATTTTTTTCTTCTAGGTTATAATTAATATTATTTTAAATAACTATCATGTAATCATGTAATTTTGTTGTCATTTATGTTGTTATGTTTATATTTTATATCTCATTATTTTGTATATTTTGTGATTGTCATCTCGCCTCAGGGTCGCATGGGAGACCAGTATGTATTACTGAATTGAGTTACCCTGAACATAAGATTTACTACTACTACTACTACTCATGGAAACGCACAATAGTGTAATTTCAGGCCTTGACATTCCTCACAATAACATGATTAACAAAGTCCCTGCTCCTCATGGAATTTTTTCACCTCCGCAAAAATGGTACGGGGTCACATATTCAGATGAATTGAGTATAAGAAACCAGAGACCAAATTGCCAAAAGACCACAAGTTAAAGGAGATCCTGTACTGCCAAAATTGTGTAAGTACTGTTGGTTTGACAGGCCAGTGGAATGAATCTGTGTTTGACAGGTGGGAAAGTTTTCCTTTATAAATGGTTGATTTGATGGTGAGTTGGTGGCTGACAGGAAGGGAATGCCTATATGCAATTTAAGCTTTATAACTAGATCAAAGTTTAATAACTTGCATTCTGACCATATATATGAGGTCAACAGAGATGTAGTTTTACTTCTACCATTTCTGGCATTGAAAAATTGGCGAAGATGTCAAATGGAAGAAAATTCATTTTCCTCAAAGTTGTAATAAAGTGCGAAACAGCAGTTAATGAGGACTGTAATAATTTCTGTTACTAATCTCCCTGGCCTGGGCCATACACAAGCCCTTCCTAATCCCTCAATGTCATCTTCTATTGTACTGTTTAATCCCTGATTACCACGTACCTTACGCAATAATTGTGCAAAAATTAGTTTGTTAACCATATTAGTTAGTCTTGTAACGTTTTGCTGCCCCTGGTTAATGCATACTGAAATCAGTGGGTTGACACGGACAAAGTCATTATTCCATGGTGTGGCTGGAGTTGATGTGTTGATGGGTGGGGGTAATGTCAGTAATTGAATGAATACAGTATCCAATGGGTTAGGTGGATGGTTGGTGGAGCCAGTGGTTGATGTAGAATAGTGTCGTCTCCGGTATTCACGTTTTGTTGCCATTAATGCCAATTGCGCCCGCAGCGGAGTGCCCATCTCTCGTCATTTGCGTTTTGGGCCCGACTCCCTCATATATGTTGCTGTGGGGGTGTTCCCCACTCCTCCCGCCCAGCGGTCTGTTTTGCAGTCCAGCATATGCTGGTAACCCATTTATACTCCTGGGTGGATAGAGCAGCAATGTTAAAGTGCCTTCCAAGTCAACAACACATTGGCGACAGCGTGGCTCGAACCCACAACTTATGCTTATGAGCGAACGCTGATCCACTGTCACCACATGTGTCCTCATCACCACATTTGTTGCCAGTATTAGCCACAATGCATTTAATTTGAGTGCCATTTTTACTGTATTTTGTTGTTGTTTTTCTTTATTTACTGAGTAATGTGCATGTTAGACCAATAACAGATTATAGAATGTTTCAATTTTATAAGATTTCCAAGTGATCGCAAAATCAATATTTTTGTATTTATAAACTAATAATTGGACACTCAAGTATGATTTGCAACTGTCTTGACTTGCCTTTAGCCAATTTGAGCAATTTCTTGGAAGCCCTTTTCAATTTTTTTTTAAACTTAAAATAAAAAGTGCATTTTACATTTAGGTTTTTGTACTACCTACTGAGGAACAAACTTGATTTTTTTTGTTGGCCTTAACAATGACAAATTTCACTGGCTAGAGGCCTATATCCCTAACATCCTTTTCGGAAATGACTACATACCTGACGATCCCCGCAAAAAAGGTGGTATCGTTATTTTTCTTGTTAGATCTGGGCAATTTTTCCCCCCAAAACCAAAAGGGTCCCGCACCGTGATTTTGAAAAGTGGAAAAAATGCCGTTAAGGGACTTAGGCTATGGGAAGTGTCACTTAATTGGTTTGTCTTTCACCTCATTGCACAACTTAACACCACACCTCTGGAGTACGCCACAGCTCCTTATGCTCTCGTTGAGAGGATAGAATTTTGACAGAACACTTGAATTCATTTCTACATTGGGGGAAAAAGTGCTTATGTGCTTTTTGTAAATAGAAAAATACAAACATATTTTCCAAATTTGGTGGTGTGTGAAGGTCTTCAATGAACAATTTTTAGGGTTAGTGTAAACTATACATTTATGGGACATACAGAAAACTTAACAATTAGCACCAAGTGTTACTACAAAAGATATATAACATAAACTAGATTTTTTTTCAGAAAATATCAAACTAACTACTACGATGTTCACTGCTTTAATATAAACCATGTGTTTAAAATTAATTTTTCTCATTGTTTTTAATTTCGGCCCAGCATATAAGGATCAGGAAGCGAGATGAAATTTTGGCCGAAGACGTAACGTGGAGCAAAGACTCCTCTCCACACCTTGTGGTAAGCCTCTAGTTTACAAAATACAATTTTTCTTACAGGGCATTTTGTAATCACACCTCTCCCCCGACTTACCTAAAAAAGTAGAGTATTTTTCACTATCACTGAACCGTCAACATTAGCAATCCAGGTGTGCCAAATCTTATGTTCAAATTTGTTAGTGTATTTTGAACTTCACGATTTTGTTTTTCCTGTCGTAAATGAACAGCGTTATAGCACGTAGGCCTATGGGGACCGTGGGAAGCAAGCAATTACTCATAACCCAAAACCGCACCTTTGATAAAGCATATCTATAGTTATTATATTCCCAACTATAAAAGTAGCATTTAACATTATTAGGCATCTGGAGTGTAATCCTGCAGTGCGAGTAGCGTGTCCCACCACGCTGCACAAATTTGGGCACTCATGGAGCAAATACTCATTTTAATAGTTTGAAGCCATTTTAATTTTTTTTTGTCAATCACCTTCTTCTTGCATATAATAATAATATGGATAACTTTTTCGGTTGATAACAGAAAATTTGCCCTCGCCAAGACATCTCGGCTCGTCTTCAACTTGCCCGATAATTTGATCTGGGCTCGGGCGATTTTCTGTTATCACCTCAGCCATCCAGTGTTATATAAATATTGGTTTGGCTATAATTTGAAGAATTTTTGTGTGCCTTGCCTAAATTTGGATGGATGAAGATGTAATGAATTTGATCTGTTAAGCACTTTCTTTCTGGATTGAATTGTCTTATTGTTATTTTGTCGTTGTGTTATTCAGGTAGTATTGGGTTTATATGAGGCTGCCACCCAGCCAAATAGTGAAGCATTACAGTCAGTGTGATGATACATAGTCGTCTATCCTACAAAAAATCAACTCATATATGATTATAGGTAGGATTTGGGACTCGAACTTGATGTTAAGATCAGTCGTTGTCACATGGCCTAACATTTCTCTTTGAAAAAAAATTAAATTGGCATCCATTGTTAAAACATGATTTCTATTCATCCTTATATACATTACTAAATTATCCAATTAGTGCATTTTCTTATTGCTCAAAAAGGCTTGAGACACCCCTATTGCCACATTAAAAATTTTCGGTGCGCCCTGCCTAGGAGCGGGCCCAAGGTTAGCATCGGTACGCCCATCCCTACGTCACGGCATCCAAAATATCCTTTGCTCTTTTTTGTGTCTCAGTTGGGGCCCATGTGACAATTTTTAATGGGATAATTAAACAAATATTTTCCCCTTATCGGCGATTTAATCGGCGATTTGTTAATGTAATATAATACTGATTATCTGATAACCATCTACCTCTACTACGGGTCGTCGGAGTTGTGGGATGATGTGTTTGGTGGGCAGTTTTGAGCTGTTTTCTTTAGACCTTAATCCGGAGTTTGCTAAGGAGTGGATTCGAAGATTTCTAAGGAGTGGAATCGAGCTGTTAACATAAGTATCAGATATATATAATGTAGTTATCCCTTCACATGGTGTTCCCCGCGATCCTCAGGCCATTTGTTTTGTGCTGCTCGTACTGCGGGTGTTAAGTGGGGTTATTCCTTGGCCAGGTTTAGTCCCCTCCTATGTAAGTCCACACCTAGACTGCCTAGGCGGTGGGGTTATGTCCCTGTCTCGTGTCTGCTCCCTTGCATTATATTATATTTATTTATTTTTCGCCCTTGTCTCTAGCCTCGCGGTGCAACCATGTCCATTTGGTGTTCTCACGCGTACTAACCAGCTCGTGCGATGAATCTCAAATTTTTCTCCAAAGTTGGGGGGGGTGCCCTGTGTCTTCTGTCGTCTGTCTTGTCTCCTGCCCTATTCTGCTCTACGCCTTTTGGAACTCCGATTCTCGTGCGGGTCATCCTATGTCTCTAACAACCTGTTTACAAGTATGTTTTACTTTTGATGTTTGCAGAATGACGGAACCGCTTCGAATATTTCTGGATTAAAGAGTTCCTTCGAGGACAAGACAAAGAACCCGCATGAACTATGTGTGAAGTGCAGAAGCGAGAGAGAGAGACTTGTAATAACACACAAAGGGTACAGAATTGGAGATCCAGAATTTCTTTGAATTGGACGTGTATATATGGAAGAAAGTTTAAGAGACAAAGGCCAAGGCTTAGACAGCTCCATCTCCGTTCAGGCTCTCCCCCCCGGGTTCACCGGTGAAGTTTCTACCTCTACCACTCAACCTATACTACTTCAAAGCATCAAGTTCTACTTTTGATCTAGCTTCCAGGCCTATTATCTACTGTTGCTACCTAGGTATTAGACAGTTATGGGCAAGTTCGTCAGCCACTCGGCAGATGATGATGATACGGGCCATTTATTTATGTAACGCTGAGTGGATTAAGTGATTACTTACTAAACTGGGCTTGGTCTATCAACTCCTTCCATTCATGGTGAATTGGAAGATTATCACGGTTTGAGTAGCCCGACAGTGCCGTCTCTATATGGGTCGAAAGAAATCCATCCGTGGCCTATTGACGGTAACAAACACTCAATGACTATGGCTCTCGGTCTCTCCAGCCGATAGAAATTCTCCTCAGTCCATTGATAATTCACAAATACTTGAGGAAGCCAGTCCCGGCTCCTTTTATCTGTGGTGTGAAACTTAACCAACCTCAGTCCACCGGCGTCCGGAGTGTTGCAGTTGGTTAAGAACTGAGGGCGATTCCCGTGGCGGCAGTATATGAAGCCAGCGTGCTTTGTTCAGACTTAGTGATTGCGTATTGGTTATGAATAACGGTAAACCGGTGGTACTTGTAAGCTTGCGGCTTTTTCTGGCGGCTGGTGCCCGTATGTGAATGATGTTTAGAAGTATTACCCTAACGCGGCCGAATGCAATGAGAGCCAACGAAACGTTGTTTACCGGTCGTAAAATGTTTCTCGTGCATCTCGCCGTCAACAACTATTTATTGTCGCGCAAATGGACTCTTCATTTGGCCCTCATTGCATCTGGGCCGTCTTACCGGAAAATGACGCGATGTTCCTCGTTGAATCTGGGGCCGTCTTTTTACGGAAATGCGCGATGTTACTCGTTGCACTGGGCCGTCTTCCTGAAAATGACGCGATGGTTCCTCGTTGCACCTGGGGACGTCCATACGGGAAATGACCGCGATGCTTTTCAGCTGCATTTCGGACGTTTTGCCGCGCAGAAGCGCATGCTTTTCATCAGGGGGTGACCCTGTGTACAAATGGACCATAGACAATTTCGATTTCGATGGTGATAGCGCCACCATTTTCGATAACTACGTTTAAATATGCATAAACGCCATTCAGAAGTAAACCGGAGCCTGACGTAGCGTAAATAGCGCCCACGCACGACTATGACGTAGCGTAATTAGCGCCACTCACGATAACTGGCGAACTATATGCTACAAATTTCATGCAAATCAGTTGTGAAGGTACGCATCCATTATTTATTTATATGTATTTATTATTATCTCTGTTCTCATTGCTTCGCACGGATGTTCCCGTTGCATCTGAGACGTCTTTCCGGAAAATGGCGCGATGTTCCTCGTTGCATCTGGGCCGTCTTCCGGGAAAAATGACGCGATGTGTTTTGTTGCATCTGGGCTGTCTTTCCGGGGGAAAATGATGCGATGTTTTTCGTTGCATCTGGGTAGGCCGTGATTGACTTTACGCTACTTTTCCTGTGCCGGGAAAAACGGCCGAGATGCATGAAACGCAAAATTGGCTCTCGTGCATCTGGGCCGTTAAAAATAAACATTGATTGCCCTTCGTTGCATTTGGGCCGTCGGCCGGAAAACGAACACGGTCCGGGTTAGGGGTATGAGGATGATGATAATTCTGATAATCAGCTCTAGACCTCTTGACGTGTGATTCGTCCCTGCGGATAGGACTCATGTTGCGGCAGGGGCCGCCGATGTTACCGATAGTATTACCGAGGGTCCTGAGTTATGTCAGAGGCAGGGAATGAGACTTTGTATGGTGATGGCGGAGTTGTTAGATATTCTTTCAATGAAAGACCGAGTTTTCCCATCCTTGTGCTTCGAAGGAAGTTAGTGTGTTGCATGCCAGGGTGTTGACAATAAGGGAACTTGAATTTCTCCACTTTCTACCAAGACTAACAGTTGTTTTCCCGTCCGCCAGTCCGTCCACCTAGTTAACCTTCGGTCCCGTCTCGTGGTTCTCCGGTGTGAATTATTCAACCGTTCCTCCTCCGATTCAACCGGCGGGTCGCCATCGTAGTTCTTCGTAATTCAAATTGAAGAGTTGGGGTAGAATAAGAAGTACCTAGGTGTTAACAATATTCTAAGGCAAAAATGGTGCAATTTTTTTCTACACTCTTCAATTATACTACCACTTCTCCATCTGGTTCGGAGCCAACCGTCGGGTCGTCATCTTCTTCTTCAGAGCGGCTTGTTCACGCGTCTCCCTCCTCCCGTTCAAGTCAATCGCTAAGCCGGCGTCGTAGATCCAAAAAGTTCTTCTCCATCTGTATTCATCTGGTACTAGGACGGTTTAAGGATCGATCTACTTATCTTCTAGACTCGCTCCCCTCCAGGGGTCCGCAGTCCACTACGCAAGTTCCTTCCAGTGTATAGTCTCCGTAGACGACAATCTACTGAGAGAAGTGTGAATTTAGATCATGATGAATAGATAGTCTTCTTCAGAGACGTTCCAGTCATCTCTGCCGACGTCTTCCGTACAGGGATAGCTCCTAAGGTTTAGAATCTGTTCTCCTCTACGCCTCAAAGTCTCACACAAGTAGTAGAAAATAGTCATTAAGATTCTGCTAGCCATGACTATCGAAAATCTAGAGCTCTCCGTCGTAGTTTCTTCAACGTCTAGGATCTAGGTTTCTTATGATCGGAAGGATTCTTCTGGTTCAAGACATAGTGAGTTTCCTTCTCATAAGACTATTAGATTAACCCAAGTCTGATCATGTAGATAAGAAAGCAGTGGCCTTCTTCCTCAGCGTTTTCAACTTAGACAGAAACGGTCCTCTAGTATAGATGACATTGCCTCTTTTATGTTTCCTCCAGTTAAAGATCTAATTGAACGATGTTAGTCATTATTCTCTATCAAGGCCTAAAGAGGATGATTTCTCCAAGTTCTAGGTAAGAAATCTATAACCTGGAATAAGGGAAGCTGTTTCAGCACCATGGTACTGAATCCTGAAGTTGTTACGTGATTATGTTGATAGGGATTTATCCTCTTATGACTCTTACAAGTGACTCATCGTAACAAAGAACCTTCCTCGTTGTCAGCTCCAAGTGAGTGCATCCAAGTTAAGGATCATTAAGGCTACTCACCCAATACCGGCTGAGGCTACTCCGCTCATTGCACATTCTAAGTCAGGCACTTCCAGGCTAGAGCGCACTGGTGATTGCTTGGGTAGAGGCTGTGATTTGATTGAGGATACGAAATTGAAAGAGAATTCCCAGATTTATGGAGCTCCTAATTCCTTATTCCGATGTTGATTCTTTCCTGACGGAAGATTTTGTAGACCTACATTACCTATCTCCAGATGTTGCTGCACCATTTGGTGGCCGTTTTTTGTTCATCGAGGTTTGAAAATGTGATTCTGGATTCTGCTATTTCTCAAGACTCTAGTCTTCAGACCTTGGTCTAGCTGCTAAGCATTGTAAAAGTAGGTGGTGAAACCTATCATTCCTTTCAACAAGTGACAAACCAAGACCACAACGGATGCCGTTTAAGACAGACTTGATAAGGTTCGAAGTCATTTGTCACTGACTATCAGAAGACTTCCCCTTCTCAGATGGATGTCCTGAGTCTTTCCTTTCCCCACAGTGGAGGAGATTTTAGAATGCTCTGCAGCTCATATGGTTCCAGACCAGCTGGAATAAGATGAGTCTGATGAGAAACCTGTGCAAAGCCATACCATCCCACCATCCGGTGTCGAAGGCGGTTCTTCTAGAAACTTAAGGAACCTGTCCTAGAGTTTGTATTCTTGGTGAGGGCAAGGATGTTGATCTCTTCGACTTGGAACAGATTGCCCGTAAATTTTAAATGTGAACTTCGATTTAGCCCTTGTTGGTCGCTTAGCATCCTTAATGTTTTTTATTTGAGCCTAATGTAAGTCGTCTAGTTAAGCCATGAGAGCTCCTTTATACTGAGATAGATCTTCAATCACGTTCTACTGAGGGCTTTTACACAATTGCTTCACTCCATTATGGCTCTGAGAAGGAAGATGTCAGTTGACTCTTTACATTTATAACAGCCAAGAAGTTTCTCCTGACTGCTCCTAGAGGTAAAGATTTATTTGGAGGACAGTGTGTCTGTTTAGCCTCTCAGAAGAAGAACGAGTTTAGCTGCTGCTCAAGTTGTCCAAGTCTACAATTCCAGAGGTTCTTCCAGATTTAACCGTATAGATACAGACCTTACGATTATGGCTTTTGCAGAAGGACTTCCGCTCCTAGTTATTCTCTGGCTACAGAAGGAAAAGAGGTTCCTTCCGGAAGTTGGGCTATGACTCTAAGGACAACGCAAATCCAACGATAGAGGCTCTAGACCGTCAACAGAAGTTATTCTTCCTACTCCAAGTGCCAGACGTGGCGCGAGTAGGAGAATAAGATACAATTGACTCCTACCTACCGATGATGCCATTGGGGGGCGTCTAAAGCCTTCCTCCCGGCGTGACGGTCGATAACCTCGGATCTATGGGTTCTTCAAACAACTTCGAAATTACTCATTTGCAGTTTATACCGCCTCGTCGCCGATGAAAGTCATTTTTTTGCTCTACGGCCTATGCCAAAAGAGACCTTTGAAGGCTAGATTTTGAAAAAACGAAGTAATTAATTGTTTAGAAAATGTTATTTTTTGTCTAATAGAAAGTATATGGAGATTCCTATTCGTTTTTTCTCTTTCCTACCATCGGAGAAAACAGGAGACCTCAGACTGATCATAAATCTTACCCCTCTGAACATATATATATTCGTCTGAGGCTTTTCAGATTGGTAAACTATCTCAGCACTGTCATCAAAGAGTGAAGAGGGCTGGTTTGGTGCGACATTGGCTTTAAAGACCCTACCTTCATGTTCCAGTTTTTTCCTCATCAAGATGGCTTCGCTTCAGTTTAAGACAACCATTCTTACCAATTTCGAGTTCTGCCATTTCGGACTTCTACTGCTCCCCTTACCTTACAAGACAGTGAAGACAAGTGGCAGAACTCTGAGAATGAGGGGTACCAAATATTTGTCTTATTCGAGATTGGTTGTTGTAGCTTCAAGCTAATCAAGTCTGATAGGTTTACGTTGGTTATATGAAGATGGTGAATAGCTGGTTTCATCATGATAAACTAAGAAATTTTAAATCTAATCCGCAAGTCAGAAGCCCGGATTTTTTAGGAGCACTTCTGGACTTGAAAAACCAAAGTTTTTCCTTTCCTACAGAAGAGAGAATCACGAAACTGAGATAGTATCTTTCTCATTCAGGAGAGGAATTTATCTCCTGTTCATCTATGGCTCCGCTGCTTAGGAATTCTGGCAAGCTTATTATACCTCTACTTTAAGTTTCGTTAAAGCCAAAGATCGTGTAGCAACTACGATGGTTATGCAACTCAAGAATTCTTAAGGTGGGAAAGAGGTTCCAAGATATAACTCATCGAGTTATTACCACGACGGATGCTTCGAAGACAGGTTGGGAAGCATTCATGAGATCCCACAAAATAAAGGGAGTATGGTCGAAGATATAGAATCTCCATAGAAATATACTAAAGTTGGGCTAGCGGTCCTAAACACTCTCTTTAAGCGATTCAAACCAACGGATGGCTTCTGGAGTCAGTGAAAAGCAGATCAGACAATTCCACTGTTAGTTTGCCTACATCACCACCAAGGAGGACAGAGTATCCGCATGTGTCAATTGCAACCATCCCGCTCCTCATAGAAAAACTGTGCCAGTATCATTCAACTACCTTCAAGGCGGACTCTACCTGGAGTTATCAACTGTCTAGAAAACAGCTTTTCCAAAGGAAATCAGCCAAATGATAGCTTACTCGGACTCTACTGTGGAGTGCCTCTCAACAGCCGGGTATCCAGATGAATTTCAAAGGACTTTACAGGCCCATATTAGATCTGTTTGCAAACCACAAGATTACCAACTCCACCTACTGCAACACGTGCTAGCGGACGATAAAGCCTGGGTGAGAGACTGCTTTACAATAAGTTGGGAGAACCTGATTGCATGCCGCCTTTCCACCGTTAACAATTCTAGCGAAGGTACTAAGAAATTTACGCAATCAAGGTCAGTACGATGCTGCTTTGTAGCCACCATTTTGGGCGCACTCAGGTTTTGGTTTTAGACTGGTTAGCTGTTGGAATACCATCCAACTGAGTCTTTTAATGCAAAATCTTTTGGTGGACGGAAGAAACAAAAGATTGTCGCTCCAACGGCTAAATCTCTACACTTGACTGTGTGGCCTCTCTCTCAAGCTCGCCTTCAAACGCAAAGTTTTTTCAGAAAGCTGTCCGCTGCCGTCCTGGCGGCGGAGCAAGAGTAAGGTCAACATCCATTATCACTATGTAGACTTTCGACGCTTAAACGTCCGGTGCAAGAAACCCAAGTTGATCGCTTCTGCTCTGTAGAAGACGTGGCTAACTTCCTGACTTCACTCTTTCAAGAAAACCTCCCTGTCTGCCATCTCTACTATACATGATTACCCGGACATTAATTAGAGAAGATAAGTCTCCCTCTTCCCCCTTCTCGACTCATTAAGGGAATGCTTTATAAACATCCTACTGTTAGAAAGCTCAGCCCATCGTGGGATCTCGTCCATTGTCCTTCATACGTCGCCAGCGAGCCGTTTGAACCATTGGACTAAGCCACTCTTCTCGATTTAACGAGTAACAGCATTCCTTACTGATGGCGCATCTAACCAGAACTATGTTCATAAACTCCATGCCGTTGTCTACAGACAAGAATCTATGATATTCTCAGATTCTCACAATGTCACTGTACAAAACTGTGCTGTTTCATGGCCAAAACGCAGACACTCAATTAATATGCACCTCAGCCTATAGTTTTTCCAGAGCTTCCCAGAATTACTGGTATCTGAAGATAACACTGGTGTCCCAGTCAGAGCTCCCAACAGTATTACTACTCTTACTGCCTTCTTAAGAAATCATGGATTCGTCAATATCTGACACGTCTTCATCACTAAACTAACCTTACAAACCTGCAACAAAGCAAACATTTCACACTGGGGACTTCCCCCTCAATCTCTGATTCTTTGAGTGAAAAGCCCATCACTGGACAGTACATCGCCTTTAATTAACCCCCCGCATGCTCAAGAAATTAGAAGTCAGGCAACATCTTGGGGTTTTCACTTAGGAGTGAAACATACTGCTATAATGGAACAGCAGGATGGAGGATGCCTACAACTTTCACAGAACGTTTATATGAAAGACTCCTTACAAGTACCAAATCTTGTCCAAAACCTCCTGTCAGCAAGCAGTCAGAGTAAGAGGAGGGATGCCCTGCATCCTATCAACATGCTCATAGGTGGATGAGTTGGCCGGTTTTTAATATACCCTAAGTTCTTTGATAAGATGTGGCTGATTCTAAAACATGTTATCATGTTTTATATATATATTGGCAGTTACATTGGGGCAAAATTATTTCATCATGCTTCCATTAAAACTTCACATGGCGAGAACCCCCAAATCAACTGAGACTATACCGGCCCACTTCAACTCCACTAGGACCAGTGTGGCAGCATGCCAGTTGGATCCTTTCGTAATGTATATAATGGATGAAAGAATATACTTCACCAAGGTTGTGAGATATCTATTTTATATCATTTATACTTCGAAGATCCAACTAGTAACCCTCATATCCAGGCCCTTCCCGCAGTGGACCTTGGGGAAGTACAAAATGAGGCAAGGATTTGGATGCCAGTGACGTCATGAATGGGCGTACCGATGCTAGCATGGACCACTACTAAGCATGGGCGCACCAAATTTTTATGTGGCAAGATGGGTGTCTCACGGCCTTTTTGAGTTGCACAAAAAATGCCTATTGGATCATTCGTAAGAGTATATACATGTATAAAATTAGAATAATCTTACAACCTTGGTGAGTATATTTTGTTCATCTACTACTGCCCTGCTTAAGATACTTATATAATATTGAATGGCTTTGATAATGATACAAGAATTTTGGCACAGCTAGAAAAATATTGTAGATTCGAAGACGAGTACAATATCCTTGTCTCGCGAGTGCAATATATCTTGTATCATACGAAGAAAAAACCTTCAATATATTATTATTTTAAATATCAGGCTGAACTCAAGCCAAACCTTGCATTGACAGTGGTTGTAGTCTAAAAGTTACCAGTCAGTCAATAATGTCGCGTGTCGTTCTCGCTAAAAATGCCCGGATGCGATACAATAGTCAAAATAATATTTTTTACATCTGAGGACTTTACCGTAACTGTACCTACAAAGATTCTTTGCACCACTCGGAGCTTGATATAAATAATGATATAGAATTTTGACACTGTTACTGGTTAGCCAAAATTATCCTACCTACCAAGTATTGGTCAATTTGGAGAGGGTCAGGTGTAACCCGTAGGGTGATTTGACATGGGTGATAACCCAGTTGCCTCTGTATAACTTTCGGCTTTCAGTGTGCCCAGGTTCAGCACGCTTCACCTTTCTCTGGCCCACCCCACCAACCTCGGCCATCATGGATGCAGCCAAGGTGGCTGATTCCCGCCTGTGTGTGGTCTCCACCAACAGAAGGAATCGATGGATGGGGAGAGACTTGCCTCACCTGTCTCTTTGCACAAGGTCTGCCATCAACAACGCTAGTAACACAGGTAGGTAGTAGATAGCTTCCTGACTACATAAGGTTTGTTAAAAGTTAGAAAGGGAAAGCCAAGTAAAGCTCACGCTAGTAGATTATCGAATGTGGATGTTGGTAGGTGCGATACCCCTCCCTATTTTTTTGTAGCAAACTTGATCCTTTTACTTTTACTGCATGACATTTATTACCTGTGTTGTGGAGAAGTAGTGTTTCAAGTATATGAATTGGAACGTCTAACATGCATAGATGCACTGAATGTTACCACCGACAATCGACTTTCATGTGGAAAAATTCTGGGAGGAAATCAACTACCCTCCATGGGCTAAGATCCCAATGGCTGTGAATCCATAGTGTACAACTGGTGAGCTCATGAGCTGTGACTTCTCCCTCATCATTGGGTTTTTATGTCATTTAGCACTATAATTCCAATCAGATGATAGCTAGCTCTAACAGCTTTGGGTACCACAACTACCACTTGCAATGTATTCTGTGGTAACTAGTGGTACTGGGTATAACGGAACGCCAAAAGTTTTGTGGTAAAGATTGTATAAATTAGGACAGTTTTTAAGATGAGAGCAATGGTATAATAATGGTAAGTGCTCAGAAAATATGGCCTGCCTTACTTGTTAAGGGTAAACACACTCAGCTTAATTATTGCCAGGCAATCAGCAACTGTGATGTATGTGACTGTGTTGGTAACTTTACAACATGTTAATACAACATGGTACCAAGTTTTCTAAGCATGCTGTCCGTTGATCATGCAATCAAAGACGGGGAAATCCAATGCTTCCTTAAAGAGACATGAGGAATTTCCAGAAATAAGCGCCTCCAATTTTTCTCGAACCTAGGTTTTTTACATATTTGAATGCTTACCAATGTATTATATCACACCTGAAGTGAATAAGCCGGTTACGCCGTCTTTATGTAATAAGATTATGATTTAGTAGTTTCTGTCGTGCACGACAGAAAGTCAAAGCATGGTTTCATGGGGAACGATTACGATGAGGCAAGTTCAAAACAAGGTTTTCGGATTTCTTTGACACCTGTTGTCCAAAACCTTCGAAACGTATCGGTAGGTGGTCTACACCTGATCCAGTGAAAGTGAGAGAAATTCATATCCTACAAATTTCTCCTCTGTCACTTTAACAGAGACCGCCATTTTAAAGGGAAAGAATGTGGTAAAATACATTGATTGGGAGATAATTGCACAATTGATCACAGGGTGGCTGCAGTAAACGTGAACGCATAGTAACATTGCAACTTAATTGTTATTTGTTGATTGTTACTCTAATTTCCTTTTTCTAAATTATTTTCAGGGTTTGAGTGAGATCCTGGAAAACGAGAAGTGACCAGAGAAAATGTACACAAATATTAGAGAGAAGGTCATGTTAAATATGAAATACGGTGTGTGTGGTGATGTTCGTTGGCTTCCCTGGACGTGAAAGTATAAGCTACAGAACCATACAGCTGTGTGTGTGTGTGTGTGGTTGTATGTGTTTTGTGTGGTTGTATGTATGGTTGTCTAGGTTGTGTGGTTGTATGTGTTTGGTGTGGTGTGTGTGTTTGTGGTGGGTTGTATTGTTTGTGTTGAGTTGTATGTGTTTGTGTATTTTTGGCTTGTGTGTGTGTTGTGCATTTTGTGCGATGTCTTGATAAATATAAAATGTACTGTGTGCTTTGTATTAGGTCTGATGCCAAGTTCATGCAAAGGCGTTCTCTCAAATTTCAAAAGACAAAGAATTAGATCTCCCTTTTCTAGTTCAGAGTGCCATACTAAAACTTTCTTTTCATTTTTATGACATCATCACAGATTTCCAGAACAGAAAGCGTACAAATTAGGACACCGCCAGGAAGGTGTGTTGTATACGTCACTTAGGAGAAACAGAAGCTGAATGTAGTGAGGTGAGGGATCCAGACCTCAGATGGCAGGGCCCGTAGCATTGAACCCCAGAAAAGGATGTAGGTTCATGTGGTGTATTAACATCGTTGTTGATTGGTATTGATAGTTGAAATGTTAAGATCTTAATTGTCAACCTATTGCATCAC
Source organism: Ophioderma brevispina (assembly GCA_023653785.1). Classification (NCBI taxonomy): domain Eukaryota; kingdom Metazoa; phylum Echinodermata; class Ophiuroidea; order Amphilepidida; family Ophiodermatidae; genus Ophioderma; species Ophioderma brevispina. The sequence goes on from JAMKCH010004006.1 coordinate 23,883, forward strand.
CCAAAATATCTGCATTCACATATTAACTTCTCTGTAGTGCATTAGTTTTAGATGAACACAATTGTTTATGAACAGATCATTGGCATTTGCAGGAAACCGTAGGTACCTTGAAAGTGTCTGGGTTTGTGAGAGGCTGTCCACTCTCAGTGAACAGCCTGGTACACCTCCCTGGTCTGGGAGACTTCAGATGGAGAGGATAGACATGCCATCCGATCCTTGCCCTCTAACCCCAAAGCTCACAGAAGAGGCAGAGGAGGAAGACATGGCTGTGGTAAGTTGCTAAAGATTAACATCATTTGTATATAAGATTTGGCAATAGTGCTGTAGGTCTTTGTGCCCCAAGTTGTATGAGTGGAAAGTATATTGTATCTTTATAAAGGTATCTCAAGTAATCAGCTGTAGATGTTGTTTCTAACCTTGCTTGGTACAGATGTCTAGCACCAAAGGTCATTAGTTGAGAATTCAGGTATGCATAATTGTCATATGTCCAATATCTCTTTGCAGGACTGAAATAACCTAGCACAATGCTTTGTCACACTCGAAGAGTGAGAATGCACTCTTAATTTTTCCCCAAAACTATTTTTTATTGCTTATCAATGTATTAAAATCACCTGAAGTGAATAAGCTGAAAGGTCATTTTAATAAAAGGATGGGTACAATCGAGAATGCTTTCTAATAGGGCCAATTAGGACATCAGGCAAGTTTAAAACCTTGTGGTGTTTGTACTTGTTGGCAATCAATGCTTCAAATTGTTCTCAAGATGTTATACAACAAAACACGTGCAGATTTAGAGAAATCTATCAGAAAATTTTTAAGTTATGGCAGGTGCTGAAAGGATATGCATGGGAAAGGAAGTGTCTCGGAAAAGTAAAAGGCATCCAATTCTGGTCAAGGGGGCACTTTTATATATGTGTATAAGCAGGTAATAATCATGAGAGTTAATGTTTTTGACTTGTTACAGTAAGGAGCCCACAATGGTACAACTTTGTCATGGATACAAGAAAGTCATAGTGCAAAGCTGCAATTTGTCAGAATATCCATAAAAATACTATTTACCCTCCCCCTGAACCCATCATCCCCCCAACCCCACTCCTTTTTATTTTCTTTTTCTTTCTTTTTTTTTTCTTTTTTTTTTTTTTTTTTTCCTTTTGACGTCTTTGACGTGCCAAGTCTTTGGTCAGGGGCTCTTGAAATGGTTGTTTAGGTGAACACAGTCACCTGAAAACCATTTCAGAGCTCCTGACTCCAAGGAAAGGTAAGTCAGAGTTATCCTAAACATGGCAGCAAACAGAGGTATCACATGGCAGATATAGCACGGACAACTTCTAAACTCCATGACAAATTCTTCTTAATATGTATCTTACTAAGGATGGAGGATGAAGGTAACGGTATGGAAGAGGATGTCAAGGGTGGTGTGGCAGACCCTTCCCAGCAGGAGTCTCTGGATAGTGAGGCAATCTGACCCTATGGAAGGGGAGCAGACATGGCCAACAGAGGAAGAACTGGCTGAAGCAGAAGGTAAACTTAACTGTAATAGCATTAACTGATTACTCCTGTCGCATGGAGAAATACCCACAAAAATAGTACAAACCTAGCTGAAAGGTATGATGTATAAGCTGTTTCTACCACTTAAGAATTTTTGTGATTTATTTTTAATATGCGAGTTGCTATTTTTCATGGAATCTGATAAGTCGATAAATTGACATTATGACATTAATAAACAATTATTATGAGAGAAGAAATATGACTGGGCAACCCTAGTAGTGACGGACGAGGGATCAAGGCGGTATGATTTTCCTATGGTTTTGATTGCAATTGAAGAACTGTTAGCTTTTCAATTTCAAGATAGAGTACAAATCTGAAATTGCATTTGCTGCCCTCCAGCATGTGAGTCTCATAACAAAGAGGATGAAAGTCGGCTTTGACGTTTAAAAAAAAACTTGCAGATCCAGAAAAAAAACATGAAACTGAAGAGTAAACAAAAAATACGTAAGCTTATTTGTTATGATTTTTTTTGTAGTGATATTCAGCTGCCTTGAAGGACCAGACCAGAAGATAACCATAGAGAGTTCCAAGGAACATACAGAATACCAAGGCTGCCTGGATTGTAGACCAGAGGTGATGAGGAAGAAGAGGCTGCCTCTGTATTTTTACCTTGTATTTTTTCCTTCAGGCTAAGAGATTTGAAACATATTCAAACCTGCTTTTAGATCTGATAAAGTTAGAACTCGCACACTGTGTGTCACCATGAATGTTATAAACAAAACTGTTGTAAGGAAGTGAAGTGATGTTTATCTCAAGATGGTCTTCAGAGGAATCTACTGCTTTGCTGACATTGCCAGCTGCATGACTGAGGCCCTTATCTTTCTATTTCTCTCATAAGATGTGGTTCAAGTAGGTCAATAAGTCTAAGAGCCTATTCTATTCAAAACTGTTGAAATCAAATCATTGGCAAGGCAAATGAAAGTGTGTTGATTGTATCCTTGTCATCTGCAAGCATTGATGGTGGGAAAAGCAAATAAGTAGAATACTCTAATTTCCAACTGAAAGTGGTTTGTTATTTTCACTTTTTTATGTTTTTTCCTTTTTTTAATTTTGATGTATTTTGATAAAGTATATCGTAGACTATAAATGTGTCAAATCGTGGAAACTTTGTTTTAAACTGTAAAAAAGATGAAAAAATATATTTTTAGTCTGTATAAAAACTTGGGGGACAGGGGGGAATGGAGAACTAGAAGCACGTTCATTGTCCAAATATATGCTAGCATCCAGAAATGTAAAAAAAAAATGTCTTATGAATATGATGCCATTAAAAATACACCGGTTGTATGACTTTTGTCTGTGTAAGGCTACAGTTATGCAATCATATTAATTATTAATATGTGCCTCTGAAGAATTCCTTTTAGCAAATAAGCCAGTATAAGATTTGTACGGCGGGGAGTATTCAAGATTAGTTTCACCAGCCCAAATGGAAGTTATATCACTTTTCTTTTTGACTTATGGCCCCCCAAAGTATGGTCTACCAAAGTGGCATTTGAGCCATTTTTGACCCCCTGTAACTTTAACATGGGGCAAGGTGTATTTTTCTGATCACATATTTGCAATTTGCAGCAAAGGTAATCCAGAATGCCAAGTTTGAAGGATCTGAGGGGCCCTCTGAATATTGAATTTCACACCAGTACATGGTTGTTTTTGAGGAGACCCCCCTCAAATTTAAAATTGCTGTAGCTTGAAAACGAAAAAAAAGTACAGAGCTCAAATTTTCAGGATGTTGTTTTTCATGAATATCTTTCCCGTACACCAAAAAAGAAGAAATCCCATGATGTGATGGTTTACTCGAGTTGGTTGAATTGGCATGGAATGACCATAAATAATGATTCTGTTTGTGGGTGTATTTCAACATTTTTAAATTAACTGGAACTCATGTTTTCATTCCTTTTCACCCACAAGGATGAAAAGATGATGAGGAAGTTGAAAATGATGGAATGTAGGGAGTGGTTGCAACAGTTAGGAATGGGAAGAGGCTAGTAATCTGCAACACTGACAATATGAGTTGAAACGGTAGGTGAATGCGAGTGCTGTCCGTAAGTTGCTGATTAAAAAAATCCTTCAACAAGGAGGATACCATGGGTGATGAAGAATCCAAATCCACCATAAATGGTTTCTTGTCAGATCTCCAGTCCTTTGAATTGCCAGAAACTGTTGGGATGGTTGAGAAGTGCAAGTGGGATGTTTTTCGTGTTACGATGGTCTTCAGAGGCATGCCTTCTGTATTGCTGATACTGCCAAATGGTATACTGATGCACATCCAACTATCAATGAAATTAATGCGTGTTTGTAAATGAGGAGAAAGGGTTTGTGACCATTTTCAGTGAAGGTTAATCTCTCACTACTTATCTGGATATAATTTCTGCCTTTTTTTTCAGAAACTTTAGATGTGTCAGCAGCAGCTATTCCACGTGTATCAGGAGAGTGACTTTTTTTTTTTTTTAACAACCCTTCAGATTTTTCATTGAAGATGAGACCCTAACCATTGCCTCTTTATACCAGCTTTTTGGCTTGCCGATGCCAGTGATTGTTAGAGATATCGTCATCAGTGCTACCTTGTTCAAAAAATGTAGATAGTAGTAGTACATCCAAAGTTTTAAATCGGTTTTGACCGTAAAACGGGTAGTCGGAGTACCTCACACTCTTGCAATCGCCTACTCCTCCTGCCAGAATTTGCAGGAATAGCTTAAAAGTAAAGGAAAGTCTGTAGACTTCTCATAACTTACTTTTCAACTGAAAATTGACAGAAAAGAAGGTTTTAGTAAGTGTCCATATGGAGAGTAATGATTAAAATATTTTGATCTCATTCGGTGCTGTTGGTCTTATCACTTGCAGGGTACAGTCAAAGCGCAGGTACACCAATAATGCTTTTTTCTTTTCAACAGCGACTGATTTGAATGACCATTATAAAAAAAGTGTAAAATAGATTGGTCAAGGTACATTTTGTTGGATTTGCGTTGTTACCATCTTTGAACTGTTTGAAAAAGGAGTAATCAGATAGATATATGTCTAATAGCATACTAAAGTCGTGATGGTGGATTAACTGTAAAATTGGCATTTTTCAAACAAATCAAATGATAAATTTAGGGGCAAAAAAAGGTTTCGGCTAAAAACCTGTCACAAATAAGGTTATTGGAAAAGGACAGCTCTGATTTTCTCAGTTCAAAGGTTACAGAATTTTCTCCATAATCCATCAAAATTAAATTACAGGAACACGGAAAGGTCAAGTCCACGAAAAATAACCAAAAATATAACTGCTATGTTTAGGCTCAATTTCTCTTGTGTGATTAGTATGTTATCAATCAATATTGCCATTGTTATAGGCAAGGCCATGGAAACACCAATCGTTTACATGTATTTCCCAGCTCTTCCATAGGGGTTAAATGAACATAATAATAATAAAAGCAACTTGTAAAGGCACATATCCACCATGCTGGGTGCTCAATGGCACACATTGAAACAAAATACAAAACACAAATATCCAAAACTACAGAACATGCAAAATGGACAATAAATTAAACATTAAAAAAAAAACGTTGTGCATGAGATATGTTTAACAGGTTCTTAAGTTGTAATACACGTGAGCAGTTTTGAGCCTCAGATGGCAGTTATTCCACATAACCCAGGAGTAGCACACATTTGTAACAATCTCCAGTACAAAAGGTTTGGTGATTAATTATGTTGAAGACTGACAGTAACCCTGAAACGGTATTCTTAAGTGCCGCAAGTGGTGCTAAGGAGAGGGGGCCAAAAAAAGTTGTCAGGCGTCAAATTTGTAAATTGATCAATCATGTTGAAAAGCACACCATGTTATGTGTCTAACCGTAAGGATTCAGAAAAGGATAGTTTTAAATATGTACAGCCTAAAAGTTTCAGAGTTATAGGCTAAAAAACAGCAAAAATCAATAAAAAGGGTCAATTTCCGTTGTACAGGGGTCAACATTTTAAAATTGCCTCCGATTTGGAATTAAATGGTGCCAAACTTGGTGGAGCCTCATAGGATAAAATTAAGGATGTTTGGAGTGTCTCAAATGCTTGCTTAAGAAGTGGGTGTAACAAGATAAGCACCATTGAATGCAAGGGACGATGACCTTCTTTGCCCCATACCATCGGAAACTAAGCATTTCAAGACAGTCAAAACATTCCTTATTTTATCCTATGAACTCCACCAATAATTTGACACCATTTTTATCAAAATCGGAGCAGCAACTTTAAACATTTGACCCCCCCTGTACAAACTGAAATTGACAATTATTATTGATTTTTGCTGTTTTAGCCTATAACTCTGAAACTTTAGGGTGTACATGTTACAAACTATACTTTTATGATCCTATGGTTAGAACACATACATGGTTGTGCTTTTCAACACGATTGATCAATTTACAAATTTGCCCCTGTACAAACTTGTTTTGGCCCCTTCTCCTTAAGGCTCCATTTGCAGCACTTAACGTTTCAGGGGTTCCAGTCAGTGCTCTCAACATATTAATCACTCAAACCTTGTACTTGAGATGTGTTACAATGTGTGCTAGCTCCAGGCTAACAGCGTGGGGGCAGGCAATGGCAAATGATCTATCACCCCACATCCTATGGGATCTGGCACTCTTTCAGAAAGAAGCAGGTTATAGAATGTAAATGAGTTGGAATGTACTTCTGAAGTAATTTCTGAAATATATATTGGAGTAATGTTTGTTAACACATTTATACACAATTATTAATATCTTAAAAACAATTCTGTAAGTGACTGGAAGCCAATGAAGTTCTTCAAAATGGAGTTATATGGCAAGTCTTTTTTGACAAAGTGAGAATTCTAGCAGCATGTTTTGAATGCTTTGTTAGCGGCAATTGTGTATTTCTGGCAGACCATAAAGAAGAGCCGTTCCATTGTCAAGACGTGATGATGAAGGCATGAATTATCTGTTCTGTAGCACTTCGGTTGAGAAATTTTCTGTTTTTCCAATGTTTCTGTGTGTCAGGAAGAAGAACGAACAATATTTGAGATGAGAGGTTTCATTGTCCTACAAGACAAACTCTATACCGAGATTGCGATTTTTGGTAGAAGGCATTATTTGGAATTACTGAGTTTTTATGAAATGTAAACATTGACTTTTGACAGTTTATGAACGTGACCCAGCAATAAAAATTCAGTCTTAGCATCATTTAATTTCAGAAAGTTACTTTCCCCTCCTCCATGTCTGATTTCGGCGATACACGATTCCAATGTCTTAATCCCAAATTAGCATCGGTCTGCAAAGAATTGAAAGAATATATACTGAGTGTCCATCAGCCTAGATATTGTAATTCAAGTCATTTCAAAATAATGTCACACAGGATATGTTTACGTGAATCACTGAGGGCCAATACATGAACCCTGATTACTGAAATAATCATAGAACAACCCTTGGAAGTAGCGTTTCCCGATGCTAGCCGTTGAGGTCTGTTTGAAAGATAAGATGTGCACCAGTTGAGTGCGATACCTTAATTCCCATGAATGTTGAAGACATAAAGACATATATTGTGGTCAACCGGGTCAAATTCGGCGCTCAAATCAAGTAATACTAGAGCGGTGATCTGACCATTATCCATTGCTGTCATGATGTCATTGTAACACGCAGAGAGCTGTTTTCCGTACCGTGGAATTGTTTATATGCCGACTGAAAATGAGATCTGACAAATTAAAGCATTGATGTGATCAAGTTCTTGATGATACACACGTTCAATAGTTTTCCATAAACTTCAAATTTTTGACCCAGGCCTATAATTTTCCTTATACCAGGTTTGCTTTTCTTCAGAAGTGGTCGAACATACGCCACTTTTTGGCTATCAGAAAACATCCAGAAGAAGAGATTTGTTACGACAGAAGTGTATATGGTACAAATATATCAATATTCTGTTTCATACGTCTGGTTGGAATGCGTCAAGTTCATGGCGATTTCATTATAATTTTCTTAATTTCAGCTTCAGATGCTGTTGAATGATTAAAGTTGATGAAGTTGAGTTGTATTTAAAACACGGGAGTCATCATTTAGTGGAAAAACATGGCAAAAGTCTTACGAATGGTTTTCAATTTCCTGTACAAAAGTCAGAACATTTGTTTGCGAGTATGCGTATCTGAGCAGATGATGGTATAACAGGAACTTGCTCTATGAACAAGTAATATCAACGAATGGCCAAACAACTTCTCGATCTCCATAACACTCGGATTGACTCGTGGTATAGGAAATCACAAAAAGGGCCGAAAGTAATAACTATATTTGGTATAGTTTAACCCCAGTTTGTACCACGATAACGCGTTGGACCAATTAACTTTTTTGCACATAGGAACCCACATATCTTATCAACATTTTGCCAAGTGTAGGTTTGTAAGAAATCTGTCGGAAACGGTCAGGTCCACGATTTGTTTGGGCACTACGCGCCATGTTAAAATTTATACAGTTTTAAAACATTTCTTCACATAATTATTTAAGGAATATCATTTTTCTGATATGCTAGGCAAAGAAAAAACTACCGATTATTTCTTTACTCATTTAGCGCATCTAATATTGTATGGCCGGCCCATTTAAATGGTTTAATTTAAGTTTCATTTAAAAAAACTACCGGATTTATTTCTTGACTCATTAGCGCATCTAATATTGGTAGAAGCGGTCATGTTTCAAATGGTTTAAATTTAAAGTTTCATTTGTGAAATTCACAAAGATCAGCACTGGCACTTAGTTGGGAAATTACGCGCAAAGAAATCATGACCTTTGCAGGCACAAAGAGGACCTGCTGTATGATTGGATGTTAAGATATCTGTACTTGTTACAGACATGTAAAAATCTGATTTTTTATTTTCAAGATTTAGCAAATCACTATAGTGCTGGCCGGAGAGTGAGCATCACATTAAATGTTATAATGAGGGATCCTTCGGTGTTCCTTAGATGGTTTAGAAGCTATCGATGGACTGATGAGCCTCTTATATTTGCTTGTCTTATTTCAGATCAGCATCAAAGAAGGCAGGCGGTCCATTGGGATGACAAACTATGTGAGACCAAAGAAAAGCTATGTGAGTTTTTTATTCATCTTTGTACCTTAAGTTTAGTAGCACTTGGCTTCACAGCATGCTTTAGGTTGTGCAAGCATGAAACCTTGCGTCGTCCTCTGATTTTATTTTACTGTGTTTTACTGCTTTCTTAGTTTGTTCGCATGGTGATCATCTGGTAAAGCACTTGAGAAAAAGCGTTGATTATTATTTATTAATTGGCACCAGATTACCACACAAGTAAACGCCGCACAATCAACAATGTTAGACGTGCATTCAGCGACGCTTCCTTACGCCACCATTAACACGCGTCCTGATTCATAAATACAATAGGGTGAAATGAAGTCTAGTATTGAATGCTCCTATTAGTTCTAAAGTAAGAAGTAGCATGATCAATGCAACTACGGCCTTTTTGCATGTGATATACCTCAATATATGCCTGTTCTAGACCGGCCAAGAGTAAGGCATATGTACAAATGCTGCGGCAGAAGAGAACACAAGGTGGCTTGGAACTTTTCCTAGAGCCCTTTAGGTTGCGAAGCAATAGAGGTACAGTGTAGCCCCTGAATTTTCTTCTAGTGTGTTAGGGAGTCAATTTAGGTTAGAGATAAGTCTTAGGTAGAAGTGACAATGAAGTGCAAGTGATGTTTATCTCACGATTTCTTCATAGGCATATGCTTTGCTGACATTGCCATTTGGTCATGACTGATGCACTTTCAGAGAATGTTTAAAGGGACCTTTTGTGATCCCACAGCTTGTCCCCCAAAATTACCTAAAACAATGCGTCCTTTTATCATCTGAACTTTTGGCCTAACGAATATATGTGTGCTGAGAGTCTTACATGCCAGACTTGCTCTACTCCAGAAAAAAATTGGGATGAATTCCGTATTCTGCCACCGACATCCTCAACATGCAGTTATTCCTTTGAGGCTGCCTAAGGTTGTGGCACAATACTAAATTCTTTCCCAAAAAAATCGTTCAATTTTGTATTTTCGTCCGTAAACAGACTGATTATAACAACGTGGAATATGGAGTAGACCTGATTAAAATTTGGCTATAGATCAACGTGCACGGTTTTTGGGTCCACTGAAATTTTGGAAAATAGCCTTTTCTTGAGGATTCTGGTGCACCTTGAATAAAAGGGACTAGGATCACAAATGCACCTGTAAGGGCTGTTTTTAGGGCAGTGCTAGATAACAGTAATTAGCACATAAAGTAATCATATTTGTACGCAGGCCCCTAGCCAGGAATTTATGCGGGGGGGTGCTGATTTGCAAGAATCGTACCCTTTTGCGTACAACCAAAAAAAAAATTTTTCACCGTCGTCTCAAAATTCTGAAGGGGGGGGGTGAAAGATAAAAGTTCGTCGTCACCTTTAGAAAACAACAGTATAGTCACAACGACAATCGTAATGGATGATAAACCGCTGCGTAGTCATTCATTAACATGCACCACAACCCTTAAGACAAACCCCCTTTTCATTTACAACCGGACCTTAAACATTGGCAAGCGGACTTCAAACATCATAAGCGGACCTTTGTCATTTTTGTGGGGTGGCGTCGCCCCCCCCCTGGCTACGGCCCTGTGTGTACGGTCAAATCTCTTAAATTTCTTAATTGATTTGTGATGTTGATTATCCTATTTTCCCCCACAACAGTTAGAAAAATACCGTGGCCGCCAGAATGAACGCGATGTTTCCGATGAAATGACACCCCATGGACACCCACCAGACAAGATTTGCCAGGTACGTGAATACATTGTTTTTATCGCTGCTGCCGTCATTTGGCAGAACCATCAAGTATTTTTCTTGCATTGCCTTTTGTATTTTCATTTCATCCATTTTATACCTTACGAAATGATCGCAACTAGTGCATTTTTTTGGGTGCTCAAAAAAGCCGTCAGACACCCCTACTGCCGCCACATTAAAAATTTCGGTGCTCCCACCTATTAGCTGTCCCCTCTAGCACGGTAAACGCCCACCATTATGACGTCACTGGCGCCAAAAATCCTTTGCCCTTTGTTTTGTGTCTCAGTAGGGGCGCCATGGTTTAATTTTTTTATACTGTGGATTTAAACACTATTTTTCCCCTTCATCGCCGTTTTATTGGAGACTAAGATCGATTTTCATATCGATATAGTCTACGTTTCTACGGCTGATCAAAGGTTTGGATGATGTTGTGTTTATGTGTTTTTGAAGCTTTTCCAAGATGGGGGGAAACGACGATCGGAGGTTCCGAATTCGGCAGTTCAGAATTTGGAACCCAGCTGTTGACATAAAGTTCAGATATATATATATGTGTTATCCCATTC
>JAMKCH010004007.1:0-34111 GCA_023653785.1 Ophioderma brevispina
AAGTTGAGGGTGTCCAATTCGGAACCCAATGTTATTGCCTGCAAGGTAAGTTTTGGCCTCCATCAACATTTTGATTCCAATGGGTACAAATCACCTAACGAATACCCAATACTCTTAGGAAGAACCCCGAGTACAAAATCAGTTAAACAGTTGCTATATTTGAATCAGAAACGGATCGTAGTTAGAATGCATGCGGTGCCATGCCAGTCTTTGCGTTGAGAAGACCATTCACATGGTGATGGTGTCACCGTGGCAGTATAAGCTTATCATTGATTTTTAATGTTTCAAATTCATGCGTGACAATGACACTGCTACTATTACTGTTTAATGCTATCACTAAGGAGCATTTTTTCATTGATTGATTTTGAACATGTTGAAAACAATTTAAGATTAGCTTACCGCCCGATGGCTGGGAATTACGTCATTGAAAAGTACCACACTATGACCAGCCTTGCTATACTTAACTGCATTGAAAATATTCCTTACTACGCCTTCCAATGCATTGAAACTAGTCTTTACTACGGGGGGTTGACACGATCTGCTCGATTGGGCATTTACTATGGCAAGTTTCGGTTCCCAGGGACATTCAAAATCATCTTTTAAACCTTTGTTAAAAATCTTAGAAAATACATGATAAATTAAGAAAAAAAATATTAACTTCAAAATCCGTGGGGTTAGTGGATTAACCCCGTGCAAAATAGTGTCTTTCCAAAACGGTCATTTAGATTTAAATATTCGTGCGCAGGCCTAGTCTTTAGTCAGTCTGTGTGTAACCGTTCGATATTCGAAGAGCCGCCCTCCTGCCGTTAAGTCTTTTGAGACAGACTAACATGCCGTTTTGAATTTGCTTGTTGCTGTTAGGTTGGCATGGGGGGTTTCCCCCTACCCCCTGTTTAACTACAGAACACACATGTATAGCCTCACATCTGGATCGATTACGCTGTGGCAACGGAGATACAGAATGCTTCCTGCTTTGCCGTACGGAGTTATAACTGTAACCGAGATGAATATTTTGGTGTCACTTGTCAGGTACCAGGTCACGTGTCAGTATCAGGTATCAGTTTGCTCTTCGGGGGCGACCGATAATATAATCCGACTATGTTTCACTCAAATGTCTGTACATGACCCTCTGCTGCCCAAAGTGCTATTATTTTTTCCAAAAGACACCGTTTATTATGTCAAACATTACAAACTTTACCTTTTTTCCTTACTGATTCAAAACCGACGTACGATGACGATAACGGTTTCCAATGTATAGGGATACCGTTTTTTTTTTTTTTTTACGTCATTTTTACCTGAATGGGTCCCCGAATCAAAATATAAACCAATCAATGCGTGACGTTCATCAAATCTTTATTTTGTCCAAAATTTGGCTTGTTATTCCCTAATAAAATTCCTTTTTAAGATTCAACATCTGTATATTGTTCTTAATAATTCATCTTCAATTGTCCCCGCATGTGAAAAAGATGGGTCCATAAGTCCTACACACTGAAAACATAGTCAGCCCGGCTAATACCCTTACCGTGGACTGTATGTGCAGACGGATCCCCGTTTTAGTTTGAGCAGGCTTACAGCCACTTGCTCGCGGGCTGCGGGGGTTAGGGTCCAGAGGGCCATAGCAAAGACAAAACAACTTCCTTACATAATCACATAACAACAAAACTCGAGATCTAATGAGAACAATATCTTTACAAGCATAAAAAAACCTGAAAGACGATTTCCACCTTCATACCCCACCAACCACCCATACTTCAACGAAAAAGAAAGGATAAAAGAATTCGAACATCCAACTAACCCACCCATCCCCTCCCCAACACTTACCCATGCGAACCATAAGCATGCACAAATACACTCTCTCCACCCTCACCACGAAACCACGCAAAACCACCATCCCCAAGTCCCTCACAGTCCAAGGACCACCCAGCAAAAACACACCCCGCGCCAAATCTCACCAAAAAAAACACACATCCACACTTATACACACCACTACACACCCACACACCCACACACACACCATAACACCCCCCCCCACCCCCCACAACACACACACACATGTCCACCCCCCCCCCCCACCCACCAACCGTCCACACCCCCCCCCCCCACCACCACCCAAAGATACCCACCCTGGCCACAAAAAACAGGCTACCCCCCTGCAACACTTAAAACCAACCAGATTTACAATAAAAAGTTACATAAAAACAAAGTGTTGTTAAAAAACTAAAAATACTACTTTTAAAGTCATACATTGCACTAAGTAATGGACGGAACTTATAATGGTGAGAAAATCAAATTGATATTAGACTATCCTGTAAACATCTTTTAACTTGTTGGTAGTGGGTATTTAACCGCAGGGAATCTCATCGCCTTCCACAGAGCCACGGACAATAAAAGTGCTTTTACCGGCACCTGTTTTTGGGTCTTGATGTCGAGGTTACCCTGAGTGCTACGCTCTTGTACTGCCTTTGAACTATCAAGAAATTTTATTAACATATTCAAAGGGCTGGGGGCCTCCCGCCGTGTACATCATGACATGAAGATGGCTATCACTCTACTATGAAGGGTAGCCCCCCCATATGCACTGAAGCATTGTTCATTTGGAAATCTCCTGTTGATCCTCAGAATTGTCCTACCAGCCCTATTTTGAGCTTGTTCCAGTTAGAGGTATATTTTGACAAGCATTTCCCCATACGACAACACAATGATCAAGGTTGGAAATTATAAGGAAATCGTAGATAATCCTTAAAACATTTTCATTTAGAAAATACCTGGACCTGTACATGAAACCCAATTTTCTGTTAACTGTGTTGTGAATATGATTTATATGACTAACCCATGTGTGATACAGATGGATCCAAATAAACACTATGATATTTAAAACTATTTACCTGCTGTTGATTTTAAGCTGATCTCTGTTTCTGTGTAGCTTGATCTTTATGTTTGTTTTGACCTCAAACCACATAAAAATTGGTTTTTTCCAATTAGTGTTGATTTATTTCTTTCTACACAACTAACAGTTATTTCTACAAAACCTTGCTGAGCTGCACAATCATGTCAATACGAATCGTATTCGTGAACACCTTTACTCCTGACAAAAAGGGGCAGTATCATCGGCGTAGAGACAGATTGTTTAAGTATTCCTGTTGATATGAATCTGCAAATCGTTTATGTAGATGCTGAAAAGTAACGGATCCAAAATTGATCCTTGAGGGACCCCCAAACAAACAGGAAGGGGATCAGAAAGACTGTCTTTAAGTTTGTAGACTTGAAAATGACCACTAAGGTAAGAAGTGAACCAATCTAGCTCCAGGCCAGCCAGTCACACCCAGCAGACCCAGCTTTCGGGGAAGTGTTTTATGGTGTGGTGGACCGTATTCACCGTAATCATGGTATCGAAAGCTTTTGAGATGTCTAAAAACACAGCGCCCGTAAGCAGACCATCATCCATATTTTGAAGGAGATAGTCAGTGACCTCAATCAAGTGGATCTGCGAGTGACCAGGCCAGACTAGTCTGATGTTAGCATATTATACTGTTGCAAGTAATTATACAATTGTTGATGAATGAGACTTTCATAAACTTTCATAACTGTAGGTATTTACACAGAAAGCGGTCTATAATTACTGGTAGCAGATCTATACCCTTCTTTAAAAAATAGGGGTTACACTATTATAGTTCCATTTAGATGGCGCAATTCCAAGACGTAGGTTTATATTCATAATGTAGTTGGCTGTGCAATGTAACAAGACCCAACTTGCGGCAGCCGAGGACTGATATCATCAAGACCAGTCGCCTTACCAGGTGACATACAAGAAAGCTGCTTGAGAACCTCATCAGCCCTGATTTCAGTGAAATGGAATCTACTTGATAGAGTCATGCCATCCTCATCATCTTCATTAGTTGGAAATTCTTCGAAGGCTTCAGCCAGTGATTTACCTATGTTAGAGAAATATGAATTAAAAGAATTTGCAATATCTTCAGAACTAGTAAAAACATCATTATCAATGATACAATTTATACCACTGTTATCGGTCTTATTAGGTAACACTTTTTAAGGTATTCTTCAATTTTCTGAGATTTTATTTGCTTTGTCAATTCAAAGATATAATAAATTTAGCGCGTTACATCAACATCGATTTTGCGCCACTTTTATGTAGAGATGTTTTGAGTACTGTGCCATGCTGCCTTAAAGCTCACAAAAGATTGCAACTTGGCAAAAGAAATAAAACACAGATTAAAGTACACAAAGTGAAGTTTTCTTGACACAAGCTTTAATAGCCAACATAATAAGCCTGATAAGTTGGATGATAAATATTAGTTTTTCATAAATAATAAACAAATAGAAATATTTATTGCACGTTTCAAAGAAATAGAGCTTTGAATTTATTACAAAATTGGTATCTGTTAAAATCATGCCAGACGGAATATAATTGTACTCAAAATAAACACTCCACTTCAAAAGAAATTATTTAAATATTGCACTATTTTTGTGCATTAACTAATTTTTGGAAGTCAATGAAAATTGAATTTGGAAGCAAAGTATCAAGGTGTTGGTAATACTTTGCGTTTCATGATATTTCAAGACCATAAAACTCTCTCCTCCAAGATAAATAGAGGTAGCCGTACGGCCATGATTCTCTGCAAGCAAAACCAGTATGTCGAATGTTATACACTTTATCTTAAAGCCAAAACTTACTGAAGATCATTTCCACCATTACGTAACTGTTTTTGCATCCTTAAAGGGATTAGCAGCGATAATGCGAGAGAATCGAAAAATGTGGAAATGAATTTTTTAAATCAGAGATAAGTGTATACAATTCCATATAATTGCTTGTAGAAACAAACCACCAAATAGTGAAAAAAATTAAGTATTTGAGGAAATTAGTCATACCGTCTCCCGTAAATAGACATACATCGATGGCGTCTCAAAATCTACACTAAACAGCTGATTGTGGTTTACACCAGTACAGGATAAACAAAGATCAATTATGTTTGTGTTTGAGGTCAAACTGTATCAATCATGGTGCACAATATTATGCTTAAAATCTGAGATATTCACAGGGAAAGACCTTTTTGATCGCAAGTCGGAATTTTGATACGCACGTACATGTATAGAAAATACAGAATAAGAAAAAAAGTACTGCCTTGTCGTTAATACATGGATTTCAAGCCAACCACTTGCATGATATGTTGGCATATCCATGCCAGTAACATAAATACTAAAATAGGAATCTTGATGATTTTTTCGGTGTTTCGGATTAGCAAATCACTGCTAATCCCTTTAATATTTTTTTTTGTGAAGATAATCCCTTCTTTGAATTTCAGATATGTTAAAATGTGAATGACTTATGTTTAACTAATTCTTTCACCGTTATCACTCGACCAGTAAGTGGCACAAACTCAATTTTTGTGTTTCACAGTAAACTGGAGTTATCGCTCGATTGAAAACAGAAAGTATTGGAAAGCCTGGTCAAAACGAATTACTTTTATTGAGTTATAATATTTTAAAAAAATGTTTTCGATTGTACCATTTATTTTGCGACAGGCTGTATGAGGTTTTCAAAATCACGTTTTTTAGCTCTCACATCAAAACGGATTGCAATATCGGCGTGCAACAAATGGGATTTTTTCGTCAAGGTCATTCAAGATGCAACCTGGATAAGCGGGTCTTCCCCCTTTGCACAGTACAGGTTGCATCGTCATCACACTATTTTTTCATATATAAGTTTATACTTGGCATGTTCTACTATTACAGTCACTTACTTTGTTAAATCAAGTTGCTAGGCTTATTTTCTCGCCAAAGTGATTTATTTATGTATCTTATTTTAAAGAGGCATTTCGCGATCCACAGCCTTGTTCCTTATCTTACCTCAAATAAATTGAGATTGTTATATCTTCTGAACCGTCGGGCAAGTATAGTGTGCCTAATCTTACGCGCAATTTCGATCTAGGCTCTATAAGAAATTCGTAATTGACGTTCTGTCCATACAGAAAGTACAAATGAAAGCAACGCGTTTGTTCAGTACTTGTCTGAAAGCAACGCGATGTTTTTAGTAACGCGATGCTTTTTCACTTTTCTAATTGCCTTAGCTAAGCAACGCGTTTGTTTTATGGAAGCAACGCGATGTAAGAAAGCAATGCGTGCTACATTGCCAGATGACATTGACAAAACGGGTTTAGTAACGCATGTTTGAAATCAGATTTAGCTATCATGCCAAATCGGCTTAAACACTTGGCGTCACTTTCGAAATACTTATGTCAAATTCGATGACATGTTGAGATTAGATTTTAAAGCATGTAGATATAAGATGTTTAGATATTAAACAGATATATGTCAAAATGTTTAGAAACGTGGTGCATTGTTTCCGAGTTTGTTTTAAATCTCCTAACACTTGGCGTCAACTTTTAAACACTTAATGCTCAAATGCCAAAACATGTTTAGATCTTAAAAGTTTAGATCTAGAGGTTTCGATATAAAACAGATATGCCAAAAAAATGTTAGAATAGAAACGTGGTGCAAATAGTGTTTAGAAAAATATTTAATTTCTAATCACTGTTTTGCAGTGTAGCCAACCAATCACATAAAAGTAAAAAAAGACAAAATGTTGCTAAGCCATCCAATCAGGAACGTGAAAACAAAACGCGTGAAATGAAAGCAAAGCGTTGTTTAAGTACTGTCTGAAAGCCGTTGCTTTCAGTACAATACGTGAACAATACGTTATGTCCCATTTTTAGCTTGCCCATAAGCGTGATACAAACATTCGCTCATATCATATCTCCAAAACTCCCCCGTCAGAATCAGCTGAAATTTTGCAATTAAACGCCTTCGGGGACTCTAGTTGAACATACAACAAAGATGAAGGGGCTAGGATCATAAACGCACCTTTAATGCATGTTTCAATTACTCAGTTATTTGACCTTGTCCGCATGCTCTGTTTATATTGGCACGTTCTCCCGGTTAGAATCACCTACCTTGTTTCAATTAATTTGTCTTTTTAAGGGGTTTATTTTTTGCTATGTGATGTTGTATGTTAATTAATTTTATTATTAGTTTAATTATTCGGTTATTTTACCACGTCTGTGTTTTGATTATGTACCCTGATTATCGTCCTACAAACATGCGTCATTTAGTGTACGGTATGTTAATTTAATTTAATCTGCATACTCTCTTGTGATCATATACCCTATGCTTTTCTTCCCTTCACGTGCTTGTTTATTTGCTGAACTTCATTACATTAGCATTACCCACTTTCCTGCTAGCATCCAACTCCGGTTTTTTTTGTGAGTTCCCATCTTTGTAATTAGAATCTAAAGGCCGACTCTGGGGATTTCTTGATGATGGCGTGTGCGCACTCAATTTTCAAACCAAATCCCGTTTTTTTGCATAAAATAATGCTTTTGTCCTATAATACCAATAACTAAGCTCAATGGTGGCACATTTTCCTCATAACATCCAAACCAAATTCATTTAGCCCTAAGATTACAGGGTAAATGAGAACAAATATGTAGCTTTCTTCTGATACCAAAATGTTGACCAGTCCGTAAATAGGTTGTTTGTCTATGGGGACGAGGAATAGCGATCGGGCCAAGGAAGGTTTGGCTTAAGACAGCGATAGATCTAATAATAATAATAAATAATAATAACAGATATTTATATTAGGCGCCTTAGCATTAAGAATGATCAAGGCGCTTTACATGCCGTCTACAGTTACAACATATTACATAAATCTTAAAGTACAATCTTAAAGATACAATCTTAAAAACTATATTACAACATATAATGTAATTAATTTGGAAAAAGATAGTTTTCAATTTTGCGTTGAAATGGTTAGGTTTGGAGACATAGCATTTGCGGTTAACTTATTCCATAAAAGTGGTGCTGGATGGCGGAAAGCTGTGTCACCGTTAGATGTATATGTTATTTTGACATGAGAAGATTGCTGTCAGCATGGGATCGAAGATACATTGGGTGTTGAGAGTGTGGTGTGACATTGAATTAGACTTTATCAGGTTATATTGGCTGGCAGCTTCATTTTTGCATTATATGTTAGTGTAAGGAGTTTGAAATGATCCTTTCATTAACAGGTAAACCAGTGGAGTGTTTTAATAATGGTGTTATATGCTCCCTCCGGTTGACTTAAATATGAGTCTTGCAGCACTGTTTTGAATAGATTGGAGTCTCCCTTTTTCGTTTAAGTTATACCATAAGTAGTGAGTTGCAGTAGTCCAGTTTAGAATTACAAGTGATTCTTACAGCATGTTACATGTTTCCTCATCAATGTCGCGGCGAATACGGGGCAAGTTCTGAGAGAAAATTTGAGTGACTTGGAAAGTGTTAGGAAAATATGGCCAGGACAGGACAGATCAGAATCCAAAGTGGACAACGAGATTACGAACAGTTGGTGATGGTAAAATTGTAGTCCGAAGACATTCAGGATACATTGTGAAGATACCTTAAAGTGTTTTTGGAACCAGCAATAAAAAATTCAGTTGTGACATCATTCAGTTTGAGTTTATTTATATTCATCCATTCTTTTATGTCATTTAAGCATGTTTCCAGTTTGAATAATGCAGTTACACTATTGCCAGGTATTGTTGGATCAAATTCTGTGTAAAATTTGGGTGTCATCTGCGTCTATGTGATAGTTAAGTCCATGTTTTTTTATTATTTTTCCCAAGCGGGTAAGATAATAAGCTAAAAGTACCATGGACCTCCACAGAACTTGTGGCAGGCCAAAATCCATGGTATATGGGCTATTTGAAAAATTGCCGCCAACACAAACTCTACTTTTACGTTGACGTAGGTAAGACTGAACACATCTACTCACAGTGTTTTAATGCAAAATGTTGTGTTAGTCTATCATCTAAAATGTCAAAATCACTAGATGTCAAATGCGGCACTTAAATCCAGTAAAACAAGGTAAACTGATTTGTGTCGGTCCATAGCACAGAGAAATCATTTCTTCACTTTGAGGAGGGCTGTTTCAGTGCCATGTATAGGCTTGTAAGCAGAGTGGTGTGGATCAAAGCAAGTGATTTTCAGAAATGTGGGTATAAGTCTGGGCATTGCGCATTTTTCCAAAATTTTTGAAAAACATTGATATTTGAGACAGGTCGGTAATTTTGAGTTCGTTAGGGTTACAGGTAGTTTTCTTGATGAGTGGCGTGGCCGAAACAATACTTGTTTCAATGGAAGGGTACCAGACCTGAATGACATTTGATGAGAGAGTTAAGGCAGGCAGTATTGGTGTGATGATTGTTGTAATAGTCTGTTGGTATAAACATCCAATAAACAACTTTTGTTTTTGCATATTGACAGATAATAATTCTGACTCATCCTCTGACACGGGAGGAAATTACAGCATCTCTGGATTGTATTCTGTGGATCATCCAGTAAGGAATGTGAACTTGAGTTCATGTGTGTTTTGGATTCCTTGTCAAGGTTGGTTTTAATTTACGATTTTGTTCTCAAAGAAATCAGCGAATGAATCGCTAAGCTATTTATAATTTCACATGGCAGCAGGAAGGAAACTTTTCCTCCTTTATTTAGGAGTTTATTGATTTTTGGAAAAACCACCTTTTGTGTCAGCATCAGCCAATTTATCTTTGTGAAATTAAGTTCTTTGGCTTTCTGAAGAGTGTATGTACAAATGATGTGTTGTTTTATAGGCTTTTCTATTTTCTTCTGTATCATGTTTTTTACACTTTCTCTCCCAGCCGACGGCCGTCTATTTAGTTGCCTCTTTGATTTCACTGTTGCACCATGGAGAGAGAGGCTGTATTTTTCTAACTTTTGTAGTGGGTGGTGCATGTTTATCATACGCCTTGCAATATATTTTTCAAATTTCAATTGTACAAGAAGATATTATCTATAGGTGTTTATGTTCGAATTTGTTTTTACCAAAACTCTGTGTCATTGATGAGGGGGGTCATAACACGCACCACATACAAGGTTGTAACGATGCAAAAAATGGCGGTCAAAAACCGATTTTTAGCCATCGCGCACCCAATCTCCCGCAAAAAAAAAAAAAAAAAAAAACACTTTCCGGAGGGACTTTTCACCATAAAAATTTTGCTCTCATAATCAGGAGAACATAATCATTAAATTTAAAATGCTAAATAAAAAATTAAAAAGTTACTCGAGTACCATATAAGGGGGAAATCACAAATTGAATAACGCAACCAAAATGCTTAATTATGGTTAATAGCATTTTAAAAACGCCATGATGGCCGATTTGAGTATATTCGGACTTGATTTTAGATAATTACATAAAATTTGGGCAAAAATAACCGTTTTAAAATGGTCCACGAAAACAAAATGTTGGGTCCACATGGACCCTCCCCCCCCCCATAACACTGGAGTGTTAAACTGTATTTTTTTAGAAATCCGTTTTTATTCCTGTCAGACCATTACAGATGACAACTTAACCTTTTCAAATATTGTTTTTAAAAATATTGGAAAAAAATGACGAGAGAAGAAGATTGCATTTAGGTTAAGATGAGGATTGATTCCTTATACCATTTTACCATTTCTGACGTCCCTATTAGTAATACCCAAATGACCAAAACAAATTCTTATTCCCTTTATCTTGTTACACTAAAATTCCCTATTCCCATACCGCGAATTTGACTACAGATAGTCAGATGTCTTCCTCCGACAGAAATGACAAGACATCGAATTTCTTTGCAGCAAAGATAAAATCTGTATGAATAAAAAAAGGTTATTAGGATATAATCGAACTTTGACCTTAAACCAATGGACCGAATGGTCTAAAAAATTAACCTTTCAAGTTACCGAGACATGATTACGGATCATCCCCCCCCCCCCCCCCCCCCCAACAAAAGTGTTAACTTGTTTTAAGCGTGGAAACCAAACAGTACATACGAAAAATTCTTTCCGCGGTAGTAACTCGGCGATCGGGTGCTCAATGCACGTAAAAAGTTCCGAAAGGCCAACGGCCCTAGGTTTTACGGCTATAACCAGCAAATTTTCAATAATTGCCTTGAAAATCAATTATTACGAATGTAATTAAAAACGTTTTGACAATTTTTCAGTTCATAGAGTTAGTTATATTAAAGGATTCCGTCAAAATTTCATTCTCTCACGTACACGTACTATTGTCATGAATTGGGTTATTTAAATAATGACAAAGATGATATGCCAGGACATTTGATGAAAAATCCTTGAGCAGGTCACTTGCCCTCCAAGGTAGAAGACGCCAAATAAGTCAAGATTTGGTGTGTCCCCACTATAAACACTTCTAGCTCATAAACACATCCTTAATTTTTATCTCATGCAGCATATAACTCTATAATATTACTTGTAATGTATTATATCAAAATTGTTCTAAATGAAATAATCCCGAATCTGACACCTTTGAGGTCATTATCAGGCCTGTCTTATTGTTTACTTCTTGTAAAGTATGACATACTGATGGACTTCCGAGGAATACCTCATTACTCAAGGTGTTCTATTATATCTTCATTCAAGCCACGACGTTTACAGAATTACAGTGGTATAGAGTTTTCCTTTAAGAAGACAAATCTAGTTAAACCTTGATTTGCTAAGACACCTATTTTTGAAAATTATATTCTTTAAAACATCAGACGGCAGGTATAACATATTTTATTGCTTTATCATATCCTATTAACAGTATAACTTATAATCATACAATGAAAGGAAGAATATATATCAAAAATAGAAACCCAAATGTCTAAGTGTGAACTGCAACTGCTGAATATGATGTTCGTATTTGGTTTTCCAATTAGTGGTAGGTCGTGGAACGTTCAACTCAAGATCTGTTTCCTGATCTTTTTTCAGTTTTGATATCACCTGCCAAAGATGTCATGAATTTGGGAGTGTGTTTTCTCAAGGGATTCTATATTCATCTATAGTTGTGGGAGATTTGACTGGAAACTCGAGATTTTATCAAGAAAGTACATTCGCTAGATTTTCTAGGCCAGGAACCGCGGAACCGGTTGAAGCTGCCGCCTTTGGAAATATTGCTTACTAATAAGCTCTAAGTCTCTATATGCTTTACTGATTTTTGTCAAAATGTATATTAATACAGCACCCCTCATTTCTGTCGAAGTTGAGGTGCTAGGTGTTTGCATTTGTGTATTTGAGATTGCTGTAGTCAAATCCGCTATAAGTGATAGAGCCTGAAATCAACTTATTATGTAGATACTTGCTAACGAAAGATGGAAAGAAAATGTCTCACTTGTAATTCTTAAAGAAAATGATATTATTTGTCTCACTTCGGTTTCGTTAGGAAGGAAGGAATAAGAGAGGAATGAAGGGAGCAAGGATGGATAGAAGGGAGGAAGAAAGGTGGGAGGGGAGGGAGAGTGGGGAGGAAGGCATGATAGAGGGATTTCGGGATGGCCGGAGGTGAAAATTTTCTTACGAAACTATACTTACGCGTTACGTTTATATGATATCATCTATGCTTTCACAAGTTCTTTTCGATTCGCGACACATCTCTCTCATTTTTTTTGAGATTGTGAAATACAATGAACTTGAAGAATTCTTTGAAGCCAGATGACATGTGCAGAAATACATGAAGCTCTCCGGCAGGGTCAAGTATGATGAGATCGAACAAGTTGAGAACGATAAAAAAAATGCTTGTCTAATTTATTGGCGTTGTTGCGGAACTAATTGCAGTAAATTGTTTTAATGAACAACATCCTAATATATCACGCATTGGACTGGTGTGTGGCTTGACCGTGGTCTGATAAGGTCATTGCAGTCCATCTTTAATAAGAGACGAAGCCTGATGGTGACCTTAGACGTAACCGGTTAAATTAACGGGGGTTTATATGGTTAACCGCAAATTATTAGACACTCACGAACATTGGTGTCGGGGGTTCAGGTCGTCCTGGTTTCAACCTGTTTACCAGAATCGATCATTTACCTGGATAATTTAAGAATGAAAATAAATCTATCCGTGGGCTTAAAAGGGGTAACAGTGGGGGTAGAACCGTGTGGGTGTGGGCGGCTATGAAAATATTTTAGAGTAAAATATATTCATGCAGAAGGGAACTTTGTGAGCTTTTGTGACTGAATGTGAAATCTGATTATTTTATATTTTTAAATTTCCGAATGGCGCACCAAGACTGCCAAGAAAGCTTGCGATCTGCCCAAACTAAAAATCGATCCCAGGCTCTTTTGGATATTCCCAAAATTACGTCACCCTGAAGGGTATATTTTTGCTATTCTAAAAAGCTATGTCGAGCGTATCAAGCCTAGTCAATTTGCATAATTATGATGATCTAATATGAAAATAAATTAAACCAGTGACGTTTTTCCTTCATAATAAATACCGCACAAAAGGGGCAAATGTCCACTTTTTGCTGATTATTGCATAAAAAGGTCCAAAGTTTAAAGAAATTTTGACAAGATAGTCCACATTTTGGTGATCAGATGTTCAAAAGTCAAAAAAAGATCATTTTAGGGGGTTAGGTCCACTTTTACCAAAAAAGTCCACTTTTTCGAGGTTCCGCACTCCCCCCCCCAAAAAAAAATATGGCTCTCGTCCATAATGACAACATGTTGCCGATGTCCGAGCTGTTATCTTCTGTGCTCGCTAACCCCAGTGGTGAACGGTAAGGCGTGGATATTTGGTCATTTGTCTTGCTCGGTAACCATGTTGAATCAAAACGTTGATTCCATAGTGTCTTCTCCACAAACGAAGAAGACGGCTCGTTGGCATTTCCGGACTGGCACAGATTAAAATGACATGAGGACATTTCCAAACAGAAGCGCCCTCAATTTTTTTTTCAAACCCAGCTTTTTTGCATATTTGGAATGCTTGCCATGTATTGGATCACACCTGAAGTGTATAAGCCGAATACACCGTCTTTATGTAATAAGATGATGATTTAGGAATTTCTGTCGTGCACGACAGAAATTCAAAGCATGGTTTCCTATTAGGACGATTAGGCTAGCAGGCCAGTTCAAAACAAGGTTTCAGTGTTTTTTGTGTTTGGTTGAGAAGAAATATTTCCTCCTGTCACTTTAAGCAGTAGGTGTGTGTGTGTGTGTGTGTGTGTGTGTGTGTGTGTGTGTTGTGTGTGTGTGTGTGTGTGTGTGTGTGTGGTATGTATAGAGAGTAATGTATATGTGAGTGCTTAATTACAAGAGATACATTGTGGGAGTAGTATGTTAAAGGACATTGTGGGAGTATTGTACATTGTGGGGGTATTTTATTACATTGTGAGGAGTTATTTTTTATAGGGTAACTACGTTGCTTTTTTGTCCTATAATCGGAATAAACCGTGACCTAGTATTGAGTATTTCGTAAAAGAGTAGAAAAGAGATTTTTCTAGTTTGGAATATATAAGCCTGTGGCGCAATCCTCTTGGCTAAGAAAATGAGTAGTTTGACAAGCCAAGTTTGACAAGATTCTGGTCAAATTAGCAAGATCTTCAAGTCAAGAATGCAGAAGCTTTTGGATTCCAGCTAATCCACGCACTTCTAACATTATCTAACTTACTGTTATAGGCAGCTGGTAAACATCTGCAACTTTGACCGCTTTTTGAAACGACCTCAAATAATAAAATGATATGGGATGGCTGCGAATGAAGCCTCTGGTGTGTTTGTATAGCATCATCATCATCAATTAATTTCACTTTAAGTTAGTGGCTGACCTGGTTTTGAACTTCAATTAACTCTTTTAGCAGAAACCTGCCAAATCTAAAATCTAGGGGAAATGTGTTGGAACATAAATGGCCAATTTGATCAAAAATACACCTCAACATTGGGGTGATGGGGTAAAAGGTTAAAGTCAAAAGGAAGGATCACGCTTGCACTTGAACTATGAACAGCTTAAGATCATAATAATAAAATCTAAACAGTTGAAGTTTTTCAAGGCAAATTTCACAAGGACAATTTGCAAAAGGTTGCCAAATTTGGAAACATGTACACATACTTTTTTCTTGAAACTATATAGTCTTACGAAATTGATCATTGACCAACTCCAAAAGTTGATTATTTATTTGTTTTGGTGTATTTCCGATGCATTTCCTATGCAGTTTTTGGCATTAAGTTTGAGATATTAAAATCAGTTTTCCTGAAAATTGCCATTTAAAAAAAATCAGGCGAGACACACCTGAACGGTGTGTGATTCCTACATCTCTATATTCAGAGTGATGGACAGGGAGGGATTTACCAATATGCCTAGTAGGACACAGGAATATCACAGACACTTGATTTTGGTACCAATAGATTGATAAGGTACTCCTCTTTCCATTCACCCAAATGAGTACCAACATGCCTAGTAGAATTACGTCAGAATGACGTCAGAAAATTCGCATGTCAGCAAAACCCTCCAATTTCCATAGTACACAGTGTAGAATGGGGAAAAATCATATTTTCACCAAAAAAGTTAGGAATATCCTTTTATTAAATCAGGCGAGACACACCTGAACGGTGTGTGATTCCTACACCTCTATATTCAAAGTGATGGATAGGGGGTGGCAACCATGCACCCCTCCTTCGGGAGCGATTTACCAATATGCCTAGTAGGACACATGAATATCACAGACACTTGATTTTGGTAGCAATAGATAGATAAGGTATTCCTCTTTTCATTCTCCAAAATGAGTACCAACATGCCTAGAATTACGTCAGAATGACGTCAGAAAATTCGCATGTCAACAAAACCCTCAATTTCCATATTACACAGTGTAGAATGGGGAAAATTCATATTTTCACCAAAAAAGTTAGGAATATTTTTTTTATTAAATCAGACGAGACACACCTGAACGGTGTGTGATTCCTACACCTCTATATTCATACCATGTTTATACATTACACTTACACTAAGTTTCACGGAATGGAGAACAACTGTGAGGCAACGGACGGTCTACACCCTCTTCTCAATTTAAACACATCACATTGACAGAAATGGTTGCTGGTGTACGTCTTAGTAGGATCCAGTGTAGCACTTTTTTTTTCTTTTTTTTTTCATTTAGCATTTTTAAATTGTACCAGTTACCATTATTATAAATATATATATATATATATATATATATATATATATATATATATATATATATATATATATATATATATATATATATATATATATATATATATATATATATATATATATATAAATATATATTAATATTAATATCGGTGAATCTAAACAGCATCAGAGTGCTCGATACAAATGAATGTTGGAGGTTTACGGATGCTCACTTGTACGCGAGTTGCGTACGCACATTTGCAGTTACCAACTGCTCTCGCCTCTGTACGCTCCTTCGCGCGTTGCCACCCGTAAGCTTCCAACAATAACATAAACATTCAAAATCATCTGTATAGCTGCGTGAAACTCCGAGTAATGATACTGAATGATTAATATCGTGTAATAATCATATATATCGTCATGTGAGTGCAACAAAGTCGTAACTGACATTTTTGGCGAAATTGAGTTATTTATGTAATATGAAAAAGTAGATTATTACGCTTAATTGATAATACATTCAGGTGACAGTTTCCATTATTGCAGAGTATTAAAAATAAATAGGCCTAGTTAGGTGACTAGATAGGACGTTGTTGCAATCAAAATTGAATTTCCCGGTCGTGTTGCAACAAAGTCGTAACTGGTAGATACGATTGTTGCACGACACGGGAAAACCCAGTATGTAGATACGAAATTTTATTCTTGTAAAGCGATGATTTTAAAAAGTGTGTAAGTAAAATATCTCCCAAAATTTTTGTGAAAAGAGCAATATCATTTTTACCAAATGTTGCTAATTTATTGCTAATTGTGGCACAAAAACCTTAAAAAAAGTATCAACAAATGTAGTTACGACCTTTTTCTACTCAATATTACACCCAGTTACGTAAGTTAATTTTACAAAAGGAATGAATACGAAATAATTAACATATATTCAAGTACAAGGCTCAATTATTGCAGAGTTATTAGGCTAATTAAGGGCCTAATTAGGTGTAGATACGAACTTTGTTGCACTCAAAATGAATTCCCGTGTCGTGCAAACAAAGTGTAACGGTAGGGTAGATGACGAGGGGGGGGGGGTCTCTTGTTCCACGACACGGGAAATCATGTTTGTAGTACGCCATTTTATTAAGCCAGTTACTTCTTAATTAGTCGACTTAAGTGGGAAATGAAATTTTATGGATATTAAAAAAACTAACATTTTTATCGGGTGTGTAAGAATTTTTTCATTTGAAAAGTAGCAAAAAGAAGGAACACAAAAAATGCTTCTGTAAAATCATGGGGGGGAAAAAAAAATGAAAAAATGCAGCAGATACGACTTGGTGCCTCTCATGACGATATGTATATATATATAATATATAATATATATAATATATAATATATAATATATAATAATATATTTATATATATATTATAGAGATATAAAAAAAAATCAAGATAAACTCTATTGAAACGGTATAAATGTTTCTTTCGTGTTTCAATCTTTTGTGGATAAAAAAGGGGGTGTAATCAGGCATTGTAAGTGGAGAGAAAATTCGCTAACATTACCGTGGATATTGATTAGCACTGCCAAAGCGGCAAAATTGAGAATTCCTTTTAAAGAGCTATGCTGCATCATAGGAAAATGGAATGCGAAAAGCAGTCCATCAATTAAAAATAGAATAAACAAAACAAAACCAAAACAAAAATAACAAAATAAAAAAAACAAGAACCTTCGAGTCTAAAAAACAGCTTAATGCATGATTGCAGAGCAATATGATCAAGTAGCTTTCTGAATGTTTTAAAAGATTTTGTTTATTAGAGTTTATGCCCGCCCCTAGTGTTTGGTGGTTTCTTTGTTTATATATGAGGTTTTTTCTGTTATATCTATGTATAATCTTGGACCCCACTTTACTATTACAAAATTCCCCCAGGGAATTCTACTTATTTCTTGCAATTTAAAAACTTTTATACTATACTTTCATATCTACCTCACTTTTTTCGATTAAAAAGTAATCATTTGCTGTTTCAGGTCAGTCTTGCCTTATATTTTTTTTTCTTTTTTATTTGTGTGTGGTTTGTTTGTTATTGTTGGTTGGTTTGGTTAGTCGGCGATGTAATGACTCCCACTTTCCAAGTTTCATGAATGACCTCAGCACATTATACTTCTTCTCTAAACAAGGAAGAAAATGAGTTGTTAAAAAACAGGAGACATCGCGTAACGGAAAGCACCTGGCGAGGAGCAAACTTGACTGGAAGCCATTGCATCTAAAAGCGTTTGCCCGAACCCGGGATTCGAACAGCAGTTGCAAACCCAGTAAGAACCGCTACGCTACCTGCTCCAATTAGAGAATGCACTGGCATTTCACGTCTGATAATGTCGTTTTATATTAGGGACCAATTACTAATCAACATAATTTCATCACAATTCAGAAACAGGATTGAGCAAGTCATGACTGCTGGAGCATTAATTCAAGCTGTGCCATGTTTAAAAGACTTCAGACTTTGTCGATCATGCATCTTAAAAAGAACCAGTTGCTTTATGATGTTACTTTATTTGGAAACCTGCAAGACGTAGTGTTTAGCATGACAGGTTCCTGTCAAAAGAGGGCATTGAAGGTGAGAAAGATTAGCTACTATAACGTAAAAGGTAATTAATGATGATGTTTACCCCCCCCAAAAATACAGGAGGCCCATTCCACGGTCATATTATGTCCTTTAATTAATTCTTGACGTAATTGCAGATGATGCTGTCACCGTTGTACAGTCGATGCAGTTGGAGAAGAGTATGGATTGGCGGCTTAGTTCCAAAAGTTTCTTAACAGGTGAGAACGCCGGCCCTGATTTTGAGTAACTTCATTTTCATTGGTCCAATGGTGAGCCCATGGGATCGTGGCAGATGAGCATGACACTGTATATCTAAGGGGTTGTCTCGGGGTTACATATCAAATGTGTGGTTCTGAAAGTTTTATTTTGGAAGTATTGAAAACTCTACATTGCACTCCATATATCAGATGGCACAGCTTGAGTTACCCATGATAATAGGTTGTGTAAGTCTAAAGCCATGATCAGCAAAAATAAACCGACTTAGCCTCCCTGCCGTCCCACCCTTCCCCCGAATGTGTTAATATTATGCAGTACAAACCATAATTGCATCAGAAGTAACATTATTTCCTTAAAATCACGGAATTGGCCAGGAACCCCCATCTTTTCACTGAACACAGGCGCTTCCCGCCAGACGTCCGACGCTTGGACACACACCCCACGTCTAATGTACCGAAAAGTTCAAATTGGAATGCAAAATGTGGTATGTAAGTTAGAATGCTGGTTTTGGCAACGTCATTTATGAACACTGCCGGCAACATTTACACTTTAAAGATATCTATTTTAGGGGAAGATTTTCACAAGATTTCACAAAGGTTCCCCCAAAGATCCTATACTTTTTGAAAAGGGGTTAACCTTTTCATATTTTGCCAGCATGGATTTGCCTCGAAAAAGACTCCCTTATTTAAAATGCAGTGTCACCGAATGCCCCTTAGTTAAAACAAGTCAAATCTTTACAGGTCTATTTTGATAGTTACCTATAGTTCAATGGACCAAGTCATCCCTTATTGGAATATAATGCATGCGGGTGTTTTCATAGGTAAAGGCTACCTATCAGGCTCCAAAATTCATGTCCAATTTTGTGAATGTGAAATACTGTTGGCATGATATGAGTATATGAAGTGATTGTGTGTGTGAGTGCTACCCGGGACGTGCCCCAAAACTTTCTGTGAAATCCATTATTCTATCTTGGTTTGCCATATTGTAATGTCAATCCCACACTCAATAGCATTAAGAGGTGTGATGGATGATTTAATTCCCAATGTAAACATTCCAGCTAGCTTGTCTTTCCCTCTTTGTTGTTTTCCAAATGCAAAATCGGGTCCATCTATTGCGTCTTTGGCCTCTTGGGCCAGACTCCATAATGGTGCTGTGGGGGTTCGCCACTCCTCCCGCACAGCGGTCTGTTTTGCCTTCCGCAGATGCCGGTACCCATTTATGTCCTGGGTGGGAGAGAGGAAGCGATGGTTTAAAGTGCCTTGCCCAAGTGAACAATACATTGACGACGGCGGGCTCGAACCCACAACTCTTATGTTTGTGAGGCGAGCTCGATCCGAGCTGCCCACACATATGCCCACATGTGTGAAGTGGATCAGCTGGGTGATAACTAGATTTAGTGGATCACCTGGGTGTTAACTAGATTTAGGGACAGCAAATAACTTGGCAAGATAACAAACAAGAAATAAAACAAAAAATGGATACAGAAAAATAACTGATTTGAGCGCACAAAGGGGTTAACGCCTGAGTAACCAAAAAAAGAACTAGTCTGGGCGACCAAGAATACACTAGCTTGCGTGACCAGAAAATAACTAGCCTGATCGACCAGAAGTATCCTGTGCGACCCAAAAATAAGTGGGCACAGTGGCCCGTCGGCGACTCCCGTCGTATGGAGTAACAGGCGGGGGGGCGGCCAGGGGGGCCCGGGGGGGGGGGGGGGCGGGGGGGGGCAGGTTGGCACAAGCCCCCCCCCCCCCGACACGACTATCTGGCGGGAAAAAAAATTGCAAAAAAAAGCATGCTTATATCAAGCCATTTTTTGCCCTTTACCGGGACAAAAATTGGCTTTTTGACCACCCTCAGGGCGGGCAGGCCCGTTACGCCACTGAACTGGCAGGCATTAGAGCCTAACTGACCAAACAATGACTAGCCATGAGATGACCATAATTACCCCGGAGAGAAATCTTTTTTTTGGTAGGCATGCGCGGCCCCCCCGCTTTCCGAACCTTGGGTCTCGGGAATGCTTTGTCTCTCAAATAGAGGTCTTAGGAACTGAGATTTAGAGAAATTGCGGCTTCTAACAAGTTGTCAGCACAAATTTGTGTGGTTACTCATTCATGTAATTTAACATGTATAATGAAACGAAGTCTGTATAGAAATGAATAGAGTGTTATGGGGTTTATAGGCGTTATTTTCCGTGTGTCTTAATAGGACTTACATAAAGATACACGAATTCAGTAGCAGAGGCATATGAATAATAATAATAATATCACAACCTGATATAGCACCTATTGCAGAGGCCTCTAGAAAGGAAAAACACAATTATATCATTTATCAATACGACAAATAGGCATACAAAACAATTAGATTAAAATTCTAATCTTAAAACAACAACTATATCTACGGCAGCGCCGAGATGATGTTCACCATGTACGCGCCAAGATGTCCCCTGTTTGTCATTAATTTGGGGATGTCAGATCCTGCTGGGTCTCGAGCAATCACACAAATGTTAGTTAAAAAGGGGCGACGACCCCTGTTTTGGTACGTTAACTTCCAACATGTGACATCTGAGACTACTTGATCAATCGCACGATGACAGTGAACAGCAAATAGTGCACGGCGTTGGGCAACAGAAGATGAAATTGGAGGGATATCTCCATATATCTGTGCTTTGGTCTTGTGCTCATGCCAGGATATGTTTTGTACTCGCATAAGAAGCTTGGTGTAGGTGCCATCCAGTCTATCCTGTAGCTCTTTCTTCATGGTCCCCAGGTCTCAGATCCATATAACAGGATACTCTCTACACAGGCTCTAAAGAATTTCGGCTTGGTTGAATTGGAGATACCAGATTGCCATAAGTGGTGTAGTTTATTGCAGGCATTCCAAGCTTGTCCTTTGCGTGACAGGCAGTCTTTCTTGCTGTCGGCAACATAGCACCCTAGATACTTGAAGTCCTTGACCTCTTTGAGTTGGCTACCATCTGTTGTGCAGATAGGTTGATGATCATCTTCCTCATTGACAGTCATATATTCAGTCTCCGGGCATTTAGATGTAGGCCGACTTTGTCTGCAGCATTCTCAAGTGATGTTAGTAGATCTTGTGCACCACATATCAGATCAGCTGTTAGAGCTAGATCAATTATACACAATTTCAAAATAACTTAAGATAAAATTTAAGTAGAAATTCAAACATATGTATTGTGACCAACAGATAGAAGTGAAAGACAAACCAGTTGCCTCCCATTTCGTAATGCATCATCATCACCCCTTATCAACACATTTTGAAATCTTAAGGATGGCAGCTGCAACCTCACTGGGTCAAAGATGTAGTATAAATAATTTAATATAATCGGCATAAATATACCTAATCCCATAATGACCAATGATGGTAGTGACAGATTGGGAACATTCTAAAGGCTTTTGGACCAACGATTGATCACCGAGGAGCCCACATGGCGATTGTGAGTATCAATGTACACCATATAAACGGACATGGAATGTATGATGGCCTGACGTGTCAATGATGTAAACAACAGACCATCCAGGGGCTGTGCCTTTGATGTCAAAGTCATGTTCAAAGCGTTGAAAAAAATATTATGATCATGGCATTATCAAAGGCAATAGAAAGTTCAAGCATGATCAAGAGACCAGGTGTTTTTTTTTTAAAGCAGACCAATTTCTTTTTTACCCTGAGGATAAAGCATTCTTACTCGTACTGTGATGGATTTTTGTAATGCTGACTGGAAACTGTTTTGAAATTGTTATCATCTCAGTACTCTTTGAACGGTATTTTGATGCCTTCTCAATGACCTTGCCTATGAAATAATGCTGGAAACTAGTTATAATTCGAGTGTTCATTTCTGTCACGATTGGAATTTTTGATGATTGTTTTCAAACTATAAACACCGTCAACACTTAAGGGTAATATACATACACAAAACGTTATAGGACCACAACATCAATATAATCTCTTTCATTATATGTTGAAGAACAGGTGAAATTTGGTTTGCATTTTTGCATTACATTTATCAATATCCCTAAACACGCCCTTACATTCCTTTTGGAACCATGAGGGTATTTGAAGTTACATCAGTACAAATTGGGTAAACCGCACTCAGTTCTTTCAATTCGTCCCTTATTCTATTCATTTAATTTTCCAATCGGTTCATGAGTCGTGGCATTATTTTAGTTGGTAATACTTTGAGTTCTTACTAAGTATTACCTAGCGTTTTTTTTTTTAAGTGTCGCTGGCTTCAGTATTGTGTACACCTTTTAAAGTATTTTTTCTTTAGAGCCTTTTTTTTTCACATCAATTTTTTATGATTTGGCATGTTGAGATACACAGTTATTTTGAAGATGGTAAGGCGATTCTTCCTTCATGTCCATCTCCAATCTACGATACGTTGTTCTCGCTTTTCAGTCCTAACCTCATCATTGATTGCAATCATATCATGAGCAACAATGACGTTTCATGTCGTATGCAAATAGGCAATCAGGAGTGGCAATGGTTTTTGGTGTATAATAATTATCTAGGGCTGTTTTGATATTAGAGTGTTCGGGGCGCATGGCTATAGACGCATACCGTAGCCATGGCGTCGTAGTTCAAGGGTATTAATGTTTTGATAGAGAGTACTTTGCAGGGGAGTTCGGAGTTTGAGTTATGCAACAGGTAATTTAACAGAGCATGATTTAATTGTGAACTTTAATAGCAGTGACGATGTAAACAGTTGGCACGGACGTGGCCTGGGGCCTAACTGTTGGAGTAATTTAAGCAAACTTAAAATGTACTGATTAGTACACTGCGTAAGCCATTATTGCATGGCTGTAGCATAATTAATTTACAATTTGAGTGGGTGTTACGACTATGGTGTTATGACTTTAATGATAAGCCTGTGGTATTGTCAAGATGTAGTAATAGCAATTTAGAATTTCGTGGCACGACATTCGCGTCTTAGTCGTGCAGTATTAGCCTGCCTAGACTCAGTTTTTTCAGTCCATATTTTTTCTAATATGGACTGAGATCACTGCCTATCTCCTACCGTAGACAGGTCAAAAACAATTATTTTCTAAAATATCTGGGTTTTACAAGCCCAATTTTTTGAATTTGTCCTCAGATCAATTTGTATTAAATAAACAAAGCACTCAGTAAAGAGAGAAGAAATGCAAAGGTGGTTCATGGCAAAAAAAGCAATGTTGTCATGCCTAGCGAGGGACTCCACATGGTGTAAAATTTTGCACCCTCAAAAATCATTGATCTTCAAGATCGTAAATGCGGACTTACTACTTGACCAGAAAAGAGGTAATTTTAATATTACCTATCCCACTCACCCAAGAAATTACTGATTTTTGAGGTTTGGGATGGAACTCGTCCCTACCTTTTGCCTATAGAGGCCCCCCCTAAGATTTCTGAGTTTTTAACATGACATATTTGAAAAATAAAGAAGCTAAAAAAAATTACCTCAACATATATAGCATCTTTAAACAGTGTTCATTCAATACCAACCAATTAAAGCAAGCTGAAATTCAATCACCTAAATCTGGATTTACAAAGTTGAGGGGTCAAATCGGAACCTGACATGTTATTGCATGCAAGGAAGTTTTGGCCTCCAAATCACCCTTTTGATTCCAAATGGTTACCAAATCACCTACCATGAGATACCCAGGACTCTTAGGAAGAACCCCGATTACAAAATCAGTTAACAGTTGCTTTATTGGATCAGGAAATGGATCGAGTTAGCAGCATGCGGTGCCATGCCAGTCTTTGCCGTGAGATGACCAGATCACATGGTTATGTGTCACCGAGGCCTATAAGCTTATCATTGAGTTAAATGTTTCAAATTCTGCGTGACATGACATTGCCGACTATGAACTGTTTCATGCATCACTAGGGATCATTATTTTGCATTGAGTTGAATTTTGAACATGTTGAAAAACAATTTAAGATTAGCTTACCCTGCGATGCTGGTAAGTACTTCATTGAAAAGTACCACACTATGACTTTAACTGCATTGAAACCGAAGGCTCTCACAGGGCATGGGCAGTCCACCAGATCTGCACTACAGTCGCCTCAATCCAACCCTTCGAACCCTTGCCATCTAACAAAATCGTGCGTGACTGTAGGCTATTGTCGAGCGATGCCGTGTAGACCCGGTGTGTATGTGTAGCCCCGGTGACAAATGGCAGGACGAAGTTGAATCGTGATCTGTTTGTATTTACCAACCAACCGATAGATGTCCCCGTGTTTTTTTCAACGTGGCTTTAGTTGGGGTATTTTATTTTATTATTTATTCATTTTAGCGAAGTTTAGGATATTTTGCAGTTACTTTGTTATTTATAATTCGTCAATTAATTATTCCAAGGCCTATTTAGTTTTATTTTTTTTTTTTTTTTACCGATAGGGCCTACCTAATTTTTATGTCTTACAAATTGTGTATTTGCAGAATTTGCATAACATTTTACGCACCTTTCCTGGTATTTTTTCTATGGACCATTTTGATTTTTGAGAAGAACAAATAAAATTATTATTTTACTTTAACATAACGTCTTAGCATCAAACTGCGATTCATTTATGCAAGAGGGGTCATCGGAATAGGATCATATTTAATGACGTGTGGTGTTAAGTATCATCATCAATAGTAAGACCTAGTGATAGGGGGCCCCCAAGGTCAGTGGAAAAGGCAATCGACACCGCTTAATAAGTCCTCAATACACGGTATCAACCTCAACGATCGATAACGATTTGTACCTAAAAGCTCTACACAATAGAATCCAAAGCTGGATTGACAGGACGGCCACCCTTTCATTACCTTCTGTGCATTAAAATATCTTTACTACGACTACTAACTCCTATCAAATGCATTGAACTAGTCTTTTACACAGATCAACTGTTAAGTCTCACATCCTTAATCGATTACGGGCTGTGACAACGGAGATCCAGAATGCTTGCTGCTTTGCCGTATTGTTGTTATAAAACGGTAACGAGATGAATAGTTTGGTGTCACGTGTCAAGTACCAGGTCACGTGTCAAGGGAATCAGGTATCAGTTTTGCTCTTCGGGGTCGAAACCGATATATATAAATCCGACTATGTTCAATCAAGGTCTGTCCTGACCCTCTGGCTGGCCCACAAGGTGGCCCCCCTTTTTTAATTATTTTTCGCAAAAGACACGTTTATTATGTCTAAACAGTCAAATTTACCTTTTCCCTACTGATTCAAAAACCGACGAACGATAGATAATCGGGTTGTTTTTTTTTCCCAATGTAGGGGATTCAAAAACGTACGTCATTTTTACCTGAATTGGTCCCCCTAAGCAAAATACTAAACCATCAAATCCGTGACGAGGTCCTCAAAAACTTTAATTTTCCAAAAATTGGCTGTTAATGTTCCCATAATAAAATTTCCTTTTTTAAGATTCAACATCTGTATATTGTTCTGTAATAATAAAAAAAATAATATTCAATTGTCCCCGCATGAATGTGAAAAAGATTGGGCCCATACTTCTACAACTGAAAACATATCCGGTCATCCGGCTAAAATACCCTTACCGTGGATTGAATGAGCAGACGGATCCCCCGTGTTCGTTTTAGACGGCTTACAGCCACTTGCGCGCGGCGCGGGGGGTTATTCGTCTAGAAGGACCCTCGTTTCCCCGGTGTTTCGGTGGCTAGGGTCAAGATGGGGGAACGATGGTCCTTCTAGATGGACTATTCCAAATGTGACCAAACTTTTCAGTCGTAATTGTAGGAAATGCTCCATACAATAAACCTACAAATAGTAATGTGATTTTGCGAGAAGCGCGACAACAAGGTTTTTTGTATATTGATCGCCCGAACATTGTAAGCCTTCACTCTTCCGGTCCAAAAGTTTTTTTGCCCCATGAAAACCTCTCTTGAATTTGAGGATTCCTTTGGACCCTACCCGTCCAGCCCTCCAAGGAGGCATTTGAAAACTCCCCTGTTTTTGGACACTCTCCTGTTTTAGCCCCAATCCTGTAGGCCTTTATACCTTAGTGCGTGGAATCTCCTTTATCTTGTTTTTCTCATAATATTCAACAGGCCAACTTCATTTGGTTGGCTAATACAGCATGTTTGATACATTAATGGGCTATAGAGCCTAGTTCCCCCCCCAGCCTAGCCGCAATTTCCAAATCCCTAATAGGGCCCATCAATAAGACATATCCCGTTAAATTGCTGTTGAAAATACCTCAAATAAGAAAGGTAGCCAATCCCTGGCCAATCCCATGATTCCGGGCATAACATTCGTTTTCAATCATTTGAGACACGGTATAGAGTCACAGATCAAAAGCTCCGTATATTAGCGAAATATAATTTGTTGTTCTATGATTTGCTATAAATCCAGTTATCACATCATGAAATCGAAAAGTCACTCAGCCCCGATTTGATATTAAAATAAAACATTGAAGAAAGCGTGCGTAATTGTGTAAATTCCGGATATTAGCATTGATGAAAACGTTTTCCGTGCCCACGGTCGAGTCTGTAGGCTGATTATCTAGTTACAGGTACCCTTGTATTGTCTGCACGTAGATCTTTAAAGGTCACGTACTCCCTCAGTGCTATGGATTCACTCACCTGGGAAAATAACTCGGTGAGGAAAGCTCTACTTCTCCAATGGAACAAAGCCTTACAAAGGGAAACTCTGATATATCGGGTACCTGACTGGGCTGATAACGCCAAAGGCTTAAGATAAATATTAAATATCCGTATCATCATCACCCAAAGACCGGGCCAAAAACCCGGGGGACATTCACATATGGTAATGCTGGTGCTATTAAACCCATCGGATGGGCACGATGGGGCATCCAATGTAACCCATCACGTTTTGTAAATCTTTGAAAAAGTTTGTAAAACGTTTAAGGAACATGAAATCGTTTTGCAAACGTTTAAAAACCTAATGAATTAGCAGGTATTCAATGACAGCGAACGTGCCAAAGATATAGTCTTTTGGTGAGAGAAAGCCAAATTGGGATTATTTGGATGACAAATTTGCTATTTGACAAAATTTAAAGGTGCAACAAGACATTTTGAGGCACCCAAATATTGTGTCATAATAGTAAATTCACTTAGATTAGACACTCTATAGATTTCTTACCTTGTATTTCGCTACAGAAATGTCTTAAAAGAGAGAAAAAAGGCAATTTTGATTTGCTTATATTTTAATGTAAAACGGGCTGAATTTTGTATTTGCTCCTATACGAAATTAGAAATTTCACAATTTTTGTACCAAAGAAACATTTCTCAGCTTAAACCTTCAAGATGGGGATATTTTTGATGGAAAGCTTTACATCAGGGCAAAAATCAGTACTTTTGATTTTTTTAGGGACACCTGATAGGTGAAATCTCTCGTTGCACCTTTAATGGGATCTTTGGGTGAAAAGTTTGCAAAAAGTTCTTAAAAGTAGCGGTATTTGGGACTGATTTTATTCAAGAATTGCAAACGAAAATATCATCTGGTCTTTATGACAAAGATGATGATAATGGGGTCTTTTCGGGCGGAAACATACCTAATCCTAGTTAGGGGACACCCCCTTCGAGGTGATATATTGGAAAATTAATCACCAAGTGGGTACAACGAACTCGCATTTTAAGGCCCGTACAGAAACTGGCTCATAGACTAAAATACGGTGCATGCTGCTCGATACAATAATATTGTTCTCGTTTTGCATAGGTTTTGCTATACTTAATTTCTCCTTTGTTGCCAGTTAAATTGTAATGACCTAACTCGGCTGATGTGGTATCGCAAGGTTGATGGCGCTATTTGATAATTTCAATCAGTGGTAAGTTAAAGACACTATCAGTGATTTACCCGAAGGATTCAGAATATTTGAAATTGGCAGAAATAGCTTATAATTGAAGGACAAGTCTGTAGAATTCTCATAAGTTATTTGTTGCAACTAAAAACTTAAAAGAAAAGGAAGAAAACAGCAGTACTCAAAGATATGAATCTCCATTGAATTATGTGTTGTAGTAATTGTCCTTATGGACAGTAATGACTAAAATGTGTGATTTTGTCCTTATTAGGTTGCTTTCAGTCTTCAGGGTATGTTAGGATAACTATACTTGTTACAGAAATGTAAAAATCTGATTTTTGATTATTTCTGATTTAGCAAACCACTCATAGTGCCTTTAAATTATATACGAACACACAAAAAGCAGCGATAAAGATCACCATGATAAATTTCAAGATTGCATATTTAAAAAGAAGTCACTCCTATTACATTTTGCTCTCTGGAATAAATTAAGACCATGCCATAGGTTAGATTTGATCATTGATCCAGAGATGCTGGCATTGTTCATAATGGTCAAGGCTAATTTTTGCACAACAAAGTATTATGGCCCATGAGAAATTAGCTCAATTTAAAAAAAAAGTACACAATGATAGAGTACAAGTTTGGAGAGGTACGAATCTACCCATTACGACTGTTTCTTTCAATTCTATCTCTTCTCCACTGATCAGAGACTGGTACACAGAGAGAGGAAATACATCAACTATGTAAAAATAGAACCCTATATCATAGTTATGTAAATTTTACTTAATTTAGGTAAAATTTTTCTTAATTTAGGTAAAAGTTTTTCTTAATTATTATAGAGTTCTATTTTTACATAGCTTGTGTATTTTTACATAACATTTTTCTCTGTGAAGCCGACGCTAAACATAATGACCCCTATCTGTACGGACTGTGGGGTCACTGTCATTGACAAGGGGATATCATGCGCAACCAAAGAAACACGGTTAAAGGTGTTTTTTTTTCAAGATTGGGAACTGGTACGTAACGTGAAAAGGGCAGCAAAAGCACTGAAATCTGAAAAAAGGTGCACTTTTCACACTTGAACCGGGGTTTGACGTTATTAGGGGACGTTATAGGAACGTATTCGGCTCATTGTGTGTAAATAAGTTTTTAAAAAAATATGTTTGTTTGCCCTTTTGGCCTGAAAATCGGGAGGGTCGGTCGGTCGATGTTTTTTTCTTCTTTTTTTTTAATACAAGACATAGGAGAAATGCAATGGCATCAAATTGTAAACAAGTTCAATGTCATTCAAAATGACATTGATTCACTGCGACCAACATTCTGCCAAGGGTGATTTGGTATTGCAGTCACCAATACCTTTTCCAACTGTAGCACGGAATACTTTGTATCTAGTAAGTTCTGGTACAAACTATCAAATGTCGCATCCAAATTGACAGATGCGACGTGGTAAAATACAATGTAAGCACTGTATTTTTCTGTGAAACGCACAGCGTAGCTGTCAGGTGACTTCTTTAAATCACACTTAAATTTGACAGTATTGTACCACGTATTTCATGGACGATATTAAAAATAATATCTAACAATGTGTCAAAAATATTTTATGAAAACACCCTTTATACCAGGAGTTGCAAACCCATCCTTTTGTCGAGTCGCCATGCCATGTACAAAACACACACCTAGCGATGGTGGTCGAATTCAGCTATTCTACCTCTCCAGAACAGCGCATTCCTAGTATTGGACCGTGCACTAAGGCTCAGACTAGCTCAGACTGCATGCGTATTTTGTACCGAAATCGGAATAAAATGCTTGAAATATGCACAGAAACTTTCTGTGAAATGATATTCTGAACTGAATGGTACGTTAAATTGTTCTAAACGTAGCGTTTTCCATTCAATATTCTAAAACCGCCGCCCGGTCAAAATTTGACACCTCAGTCATTTTGCCTTGACCCGGAAGTCGTGTCTACAAAATAGGCGTGGCTAAGGTCAATAATGTTGTCAATAATACTAATACGTGCCCTGATTGGTTAATTATATAATTATATTAAATATTTTCAATAACATTTTATCCAGTAATCAAGTCTGAAGGCTTTCATCCAAAAATTGTAGGAACAGTATTTTAATGTTTTGTATCATGAAAGCGACACGTTTTTTACGAAATTTACTCC
The DNA here is from genome assembly GCA_023653785.1 of Ophioderma brevispina. Lineage (NCBI taxonomy): Eukaryota > Metazoa > Echinodermata > Ophiuroidea > Amphilepidida > Ophiodermatidae > Ophioderma > Ophioderma brevispina. The sequence continues at coordinate 30,693 of JAMKCH010004007.1, forward strand.
TTTCTTGGAAGCTTTTTCTAATTTGCCGTTCATATTAAAATGTGCATCATACTACCAGAGAATGCTTGGAATTGGTTTGCCACGAGCTTTTTTTTTTTTTTTTTTTTGAGGGTTGTATTAAAGGATATTGATTTAAAATTCATTTTGAGGTAGTTTAATTTGTATTTTATTTTCTCCTTCTAAATCCGAAAATTAAAAAATTAAAAAAAAACAAACCGTGATTTCCAATTTTTTGGGTCGGTCGGAAAAGGGCAAACAAACCTTTTTTAGGCCTTATACAGATTCAGTACAGCCTTTGCAAAAACAAATTTTATAGAAAGCAATATATCAAGTATCACAGAGGGTCGCCAACATAGGCCAATATCAATATAGGATTTTACCCTTGCATTACTTGTTTAGGTGTATTTTTTAGACTGATCAAATAGGCTACTCTTTCAAACCCTGTGGTCGTGCATGATATTTCCTTGTCAATGATCAGTGACCCCCTTGGGTTATACACACTAAAACGTTGAGACCCCAGTCTGGAATTAAAAAAAACCGTGATCAGCTCTCCAAGACTCGACTGAAACATGCCTGCAGTCAACATTAGAAATATATATCCTATTTAGTACAGAAGTTGCCCAAAGGACATTGTATAGGCTATGACCTTGCACAAAAAGTCTGCACGAAATGTTGCCATGGTATCTAGGCAATATACTGACCTTGTGCCTGTTGATTCTAAAATTGATAATGCAACGTTGTCATCCTCGACCATTTTGAGATAATGAAGGAATTAACAATTTTAACCACCCAGATGTGTGACAAACCACTATTTATACAACAGTTAAATTACAAGCACCGAAGCAACACTAGAAGAAAAGCTTTTGTAGGATAGCCCGCCGCGGGAATCGAACCCACGATCTTACAATCACAAGACGGATTTCCTTTCCACTAGGCTATACCGGCTGTGCCCGATAAATAGACCTCAGAGCTGGTACCTGACGGTGATCAGTTGGAATATATATACACGCACAACATGCATTTGATCCCCATCATGTGTATTTGTTCAATTTGATCTCGTGTACCACTACCAGTGTCTTCAGTTCCTGCTTGATATACTATATCTTTTTTAAATCGGTTGTAAATCTTTTTGACTCTGCCTGTACACTCCTACAACTGCCTACTCAAAACGACAAGGTGCCTTGTCCGAGCGACACTTAATAGAAATATTGTCAAAATTGTCATAGGTTAAATGCAAATTCCCAAGTCCACTACAACAAAAAAGATAAAGGTCTTGTATACATTTGCCAGTTTTTGCACATAATTTCAACCCAGTTTTATTGTTTCGCCTTTGAAGTTACATTTAAACCTATGACAATTTCTACAAGATTTCCAGTAAGTGTTTCTCGGACAAGACATTTTGTAATTTTGAATAGGCAGATGTAGAATGTGTATGTTGCATGCAATATGATCCATGTTTATTTTTTTTTAAATATTATGAATTTAACTTCAGATTCAAAATAACTAACTTGTCTAAAGCATATATAGCAAAAAAAAAACCGGCCATAGGTTAAATGCAAATTCCCATGTCTACTACAACAAAAAAGATAAAGGTCTTGTATACATTGGCCAGTTTTTGCACATAATTTCAACCTATTTTTGTTGTTTCGCCTTTAAATTTACATTTAAACCTATGACAATTTTTGCAAGATTTCTAGTAAGTGTCAGTCTCTCGGACAAGATATTTTGTCATTTGAATAGGCAGATTTAGAATGTGTATGTTGCATGCAACTTGATCCATTTTGACATTTGGGTTTTGTATATAGTTTAGATATAAAAAAATAACTTCCGATTCAAAATAGCTTACTTGTCTAAAGTATATATATAGAGTAAAACAAAGTCCAAATGAACAATAAGATAACATAATCGCCGGGCACAATCTCAAAATCCTGAAAAATGTAAATCATTCATGTACGTTTGCTCTGATCAGATAATACGAATAATGTCATGGATTGAATATTAGAATGCAGGTTGTAGCCCATATTATTGCACATCTTTACTTTTGCAAAGTCATGTATGCCGCCTGTTTTATTTTAGCTAATCCCATGTGATTTTCTATCAATTTGGTAAAGGTTTTAAATGACTTATACTGATCAAACAGTAGCAGAAAGTATAGCAAAGGGATTTAGAAGGGGCCGTAGGTTTTGTATGACCTATAGTGATCAAACAGTATAGTAAGTAGCAGGGGATATCCGGATGATATTTGTTATTAAAATTATAGCTGACGAACACACACACATTCTTGTTGATTGATAACACGGTTATAACAACACCCATCTCATTATTCCAAAACAAAACAAAACAAAAAATGTGCATTTAATATGACTCAAAGTCAAAGAGTTTAGTGTTGAAAGTCAGTAGGGCCCTATTGTGATAACCCGGGGTGGGACTTAGAGCAATAATGGCACTTTTTTTTTTTAAATAGCGCCCACCCTTTTCAAAATTTTAGATTTTTGGACAGTTGTGTTGATAACTGTCTAGTAAACTATTCCTGCGAACGACAATGCTCAAAATACGTATTTGTCTAATTCTGTATCGGAATCTTCGATTGTATCGGCGGAGCTTGAAAAGCCAAATTGATGTCCGTCCATGATGAATAGTGTACCTCGCGAAAATTACTTTTAACTTGACTTGCCTGAAGCGTAAACACGTGGGCCTATGGCACAATTTCCCGGGTAGTTCATATTGGAAGGACGATTTTTTTTTGGGGGGGGGGGGTGTTTTTGTTTGTTGGTAGGGATGTGCCGTCCCGATTTCCTGAACTAGGACCTTCGAAACTTTTTTGCCCCTTAAATCATACCGGAGTGACTTTTTAAACTTTTATTTCAGCAATGTAAATGATTTATGTTCACCTATTATGAGTCAAATGTTATGGGAAAAGTCCTTCGGAAAATAGGCTTTTAATTTTTCGGCGAGAGAATTTGGAGCGAGTTATACAAATCGGTTTTTCGACCGCCATTTTGAATCCGTACAACTGATTTTCATTCTTTTTTATTATGTGGTCGTGTTGATGTACCCCATCAATGACCTGAGTTTTGTTAAAAAAATGTAACGATAAAGTGGTTTTCAGAGACCCCCTCCTCCACCAACGGAAGTAAACATGCAAAAATCTGATTTTTTAGGATTTTTACGATTTTCTGGTTGAGCAAATCACTGATAGTGCCTTTAAGCAGGTAAGACGGCTGACACTTTTTTCCTTTATATAGCAAAGATCAATTATTAATGAGGTGTGGTACTTGTTTAGGAAATGTTCTAATGCAGGTGATGGAAGATTACATGTCAAGAGAGGAATGTAGCAATATAATGCATGTTACGGGTACATGCAATTCATTACAAATTAAGTGTTATGCTCTACAGATAACATTTATAAAGATATTTAA
>JAMKCH010004008.1:0-33567 GCA_023653785.1 Ophioderma brevispina
GACATTTTTTGTTTTTTCAGCATTTTCTTTTTATTATCCCTTCCCATCATAACGCATTCATAAGTTGGACAGATACATAATTTTTGGCATAATTAAATTATACCATCATGTGCTTTTTTTTGTTGAGGTCTAGAAAAAAACAGTTGGTTCAGAAAGAATATATGAGACAAAAGCTTATACAAATCAAGGATTTAAAACAAAAAAATTATTCAGTTTTGACCACCTTTTTCATTTTTTTCTGAATTAAAAACAATCAAATGGAAGAAACCTAAAAAAAAAATATGCGATCAAAGACCAATTTTAAACAAAATGCACCGGTCGTCTGAGACAAACTTGTTTTTTTACTTTGCCCTTATTCTTGTATCATGTGCCTCATTAATAGAAATGAAAGCAACATAATAGAGTAGGTGCGAAGGGTTATAATGTAGCCCAATTATGCCAAAATTTGATTATTTTGTGTGCAAATTTTGTTGAAGATTTAGAATTGTACATCACAATATTGATATTTGAAGAGTTCAAGAAGCAAGAAGAGTCAGCAAGACTTAAGAAGGATTCTGTGAGTATTGGAAAAATGGTGCACAGCTGTGTGACCCCATCAAATTGTCTCTTTATTTTTAAGAACAAATTTAAGCAGTTGTGACACAATTTTAACAATTATAAGTTATGACAAAAATAAGACCTTTTATAAAACATTTCCTGACTATTAGAATGCCACTTAAACAATCAGCATTGGACCTGCTGAAGATGAGACATGAGGGGGATGGGGGGGTGCCTGGGATGCGACACCCCCAAAAAAAACGGCAATCACAAAAAGGTCAGCGTTATGGGGGGGGGGGGCCAGGCTAGGGCACTATTTTCCAGAAAAGGTATAAGGTTTTAACCATAACATTAATGTTGAAATTGTCAAAGATTGCAGGAGCTACTTTTTCCCTGAACCCCACCAGGGGCTTTGCTAGGCTTTGCTTTCCTGGACCCCAGCAGGGCCCTAAAAGGTGGTGCCCCTGCCACCCCACCCCATCGTTCTCACAATTCATGCTCGAAAGGTCCACTTCTGGAAAAATACGCCACCCCAACTTAAGTCCTGGCTACAGGCCTGAAGTCGCATCAACAGTGTGATGTGCCCACAATAATTGACCAATGAAAAGTTGAAAGCAGAGATACGCAGGTCATAAACTCTAGAGGAGAACAAAATTAGAATATTGTATATTAGCTTTTATTATAACACATAAAAATATTTCTGTCATTTTGATTGGTGGATACTATATAACATGACCATAATATATTTGAGACTAGTTCCCCAAAGTTTGACAGGAGGGAAAAAAGTCCCCATAAAAAGCTATATTTCCCTTGTCAAGGGGAAATAGTTCATTTTATGGGAACTTGTTTCCCTGCAATGGTATCTTGCATCTCCCATGCCTCACGGTGATTGTCCTCTGACACTGCATTCTGTTGATAATTTGCGTGTTGACATTTCACCGTTGGGCAATTTCTGTTGAATTTTTGACTCAAAATGGGAAGAAATATCAATGGCTGTAGATAGAGTATATACCGTAAAAACACATCGTCTGTCTAGAGCAGTTCGAGAAATTTGTGGGAAGAGAGCGCATTGGATGAACCATGACTAGAGGAATAGCTTTGAGTTCACCATGAGTTGCGGTGAATGGGTGCAGCCGATCTTGACGAGACTTGGCAAGTTTTTCAATGAGTGAATTTTTATTGTTATATTAAAACAAATATTGACTGCTAAATATTCGTGAAATGGTGTAAAATACCTCCCTCGGTGACTGGAGACCGTGGGCCTACTATTTCCATCGACCTTCGGTCTCTGGGAAATAGTAGGCCCACGTTCTCCAGTCACCGCGGTAGTTATTTTGCACCCATTTCCTATGGAGCAGCATATTTGGATAATAGATCAGGGATGAGTATACACAATTCCAATTAATACTTCTACAATATGTAGGAAAAAATCACCCCAAAAAATAGTTTTTTAAATGCAAATATCTGAGAATTTTTTGTATACCATCTCCAGCACATTGCTCAACCCTGATTCTTTATATAGTTTTATTGCATCCTGTCAAAAAAATCACGTTAGTGCCTTGTAAAGAGACACTGGCACATTGGAAAAATGTTTTGCACTCTCAAGATTTTTCAAAAAAATTGACATTTTTGCATGGTGTTGTAAGATTTATACATTAGCCCCACCTGAAAATTAGTAAGGTCACAAAACCAGTACCTTTTGGGTAAAACAGAGGTTCAGCAGACGACCAGAATTTGCCATTAACACATGTAAAACACATGCTGGATGTATTTAACCACGGCATCCACCAGCAGCAAGATTAGGAAAAGGGCCCTGTCAGCAGCAGCTTCAGTGGTGCCCGTGTTGCTGACACAGGTCACCAACTTAGTGACACTGGGGGGTGTTGAGGGGGTATACCCCCAGAAGTGATGGAATCTTGAAAATCTTTGTTCAAAATGGACATTTGATGCAGTGTGCTCCTGCATGCAATATGTAAGGCGCATGTATAAAAACACTTGTAAGGGGTGGGTCGTGGTGATGAAAAAAAGACAGAATTGCAGGGCCCTCATTTGGATCTCACAAAATCAGATCCTTTGAAAAAAATACGTCTCGATCCCACGAATATCAATAGATGCCCTTTTCATGAGCAAAATTATGGGGATTGATTTTCTTAAAGGCTGTGGCCCCCCTTTGAAGGTAAAACAATTTTCAGGTCCCCTTGTTTGCCTATAGGGCCCTTTTCCTTAAATTTTCTGCTGGTTACAGGTATATGTGAAGGGTTCTACTTGTCAACAGGGGGACCTGAATTGCAAGCGGATTGACTTTGTGAAAAGATATCAACCCCGAGCGTGCGTCCATTGACATTTTTTGTAGACAAAAAAAAAGTTGTGTGGGGCCCAGTGTCCAACATAGGCCTGTGAAGTTGAAAGGACACTGGGCCCCAATAAACCTTGGCGGGGAACAAACACTCTGGCTGAGGTGGCTGTGATTTTTTTCTTTTCCTTTTCCGTTTTTTCTCCTTTCCTTAAAAATGGAGGGGGTCATGAGACAATATTTAGGAGACTGCGGACTCTTAACTGCCACTGCATCACCCGGTTTGACTGGTCTCTGACTTTTGTGGTTTAAATTTAAATCATTAAAAAAAGAAAAAACCTAAAAAATTAAAAAAACACATTTGTTGATTATAATTAAGGGCACTTAAAAGTTAGCTTTTTTTAAATCAAAGTACCTAGATGTCTAGCTCTTAGTAATTGCCCTATCTGTTTTGGGTATGTATTTTTATATGTTAAAGATATCTGATATTCCTTCCAATGGCACTAGACTGTCATTGCGGCAAATGAAGGAAATTTCACTATTGATGAAAGTGCCAGTACTGCTTCAGTTGCTGTGCCGTTGCTTAGTGACGTTTCATTTCAGAGTGACGAAACCACATAGATTAACAGCTATTAACATTGATGTACAATCATGGAAGTAAGCAACAGTATTGATAGAGGGAGTCATATCTCCTTCTCCTGTCGTACCTACCAAGTCTTGCAAACAATATGCCATGTACAAAGACGGCAACCTAGACTAGTACGTATGCAATATGAATGGAGTACTTACCTTCTAGTGACTTAGCCAGTGCCAGCCATTTGTAATCCTAGGGGGCAAATGGCAGGATTTTGTTCCATGCAGAGGAAAGAATTAAGAAAGCTGTCTTGGAAATGCCTCCATTTTCAGTCTTTCTTCGAATTTGGCCTTTGAGGTTTTGTAGTTTCTCTATATTGCCAAAGTTCTGTTTGACGTTTTCTTAAAATATGTGTTCAATACGTGAACAAAAAGTCAAAATTCTAGTCAAATCTTTAAATATCAGTTGGCATTCAAAAGATTTCTTACCTTGTATTTGGCTACAGAAATGTCTTAAAGGGGGATGGCCCGATTTAAGGACATGAAGTTTTCATCTTGATAGATTGGCCTTAACTCCAAACCCCAGTCTGTAAAGTTTCGCACCGATATTTCAATCCGTTTTGATGCAAGAGCAAAAAACGTGATTTTGTAAGCCTCATAGAGTACCGTGTAATATTAATATTGGTCGACCAAAATGGGGCACATTTTCGTTCATAACTTCCAAACCAAACATCCTTTCGCTCTAAGATTTCACAGGGTAAATGAGAAAAATAGTAGCTTTCTTCTGATACCAAAATATTGACCACTTCCGGTAAAATCTGGGCTTCTGGGGACGAGGCTATTAGCGATCGGGCCATGGACCTTTAAAAGAGAGAAAAAATGTGATTTTGATTTGCTTAAATTTCAATGTAAAATATATGCTGAATTTCGTATTTGCTCCTATACGAAATTAGAAATTTCAAAATTTTTGTACCAAAGAAACATTTCTCAGCTTAATCCTTTCAGATGGGGTTGTTTTTTATGGAAAGCTTTACATCAGGGCCTAAATCAGTACTTTCAATTTTTTAGAGACACCTGATATGTGAAATCGCTCGTTGCACCTTTAAGTTTGACTCCCTTACAGAATAGCAGCCAAGGAGTATTAAAAGCTCCCCAAATTAGAAATAGCCTCTTGGTCATACTCCTTCACCCACAGCCTCAACTAATAAACATAAGCGTGAAAGAACAAACAGACACCTCTGTATAAGAGTGCAATTCAAGGCCTTTTTACTACCACTAGGATCTCAAGTTGCCGACGGTAATAACCCTGTGATGTTTTGATTGGCCAACGTAAGGAGTTTTCTGAGGATTTGACCTTCCTTTTCTATGCGGAGAAGACAGCAGTTATTAAATAACTAGGATGCTTCAAGTAGGTTGCGTCTGGAATGTAAACCAACAAAAATTTAATATTGACATATGTTTTGGGTTTCTTGATCTCAAAGATATGTTCTGCATCCGTAAAATAACTGCATGAAACAGATATTTGTTATGGGAATCGGTGTTGGGTTGCACCGCAAGGATTTCTTAAATCATGGAGGAGATTTCCTTTTCTCTAGAAGCCCCTTGGAGGATCTGTTTGTGTGTGGGTGATGGACTGTTTAACGTAAGCTTTGCGATAAGCTGCTGCAAATGCGCAGTGTAAACAGACTGGGGGGACCTGTTACTGCTCAAGTATTGTGTCAAATGCCCAAGGTGGGTGTTTCTAGTTGTAAATTTCACAATTATGATATCAGGTGACCTTGGTCCCCGTTCACAAATCGCGACAACACATGCTTTTGGTGAATTCTGTATTTTTACTTGAAGCAATAATGGCACATTTTTTAAAGAGCATCCCCAATTTTCAAAATTGGAGATTTTTGTACAGATGTATTGGTAATTGTCTATGACAGTGCTCCAAAATGCGTATTTGTCATGAAAGAAACGATTATGTATTTAGAATCGGGATACCAATTGTAATTTAACAGCGGGATTGGAAACGCCAATTTTATGTCCCTTCATGATGAAATAATGGCACTTCATGAAAAAGATCTATAACTTAACTAGCTGAACCAACGGAACAACTAATGGAAGACCGTAGACACGTACATGGCGCAATTTCCTGGCTATTTCATATTGGAAGGACGTTTTCAGCAGCTGTTGAATTATTATCGGAGATCTCCGATATTAATTATTCTAATTACCAAATTCCTTCTCTTGCGACACATAAAATTTTGAGCTCTACCATTCACAGGTATAGTTTACTAGCCAATTACCAATGCAACTGTGCAAAAATCTCAAAATCATTTGTGAAAATAACAAAATTACAAAAATAAAAAAAATGTGTGTTATTTGGGAGGCTGTTGTTGACAGGCTTTTGTCACGAAAAAATTGTCGACCCCAAAGCACTTTTGGATTGCGACACGCAGGGCAAAGCATCGACAAAATAAACAAAAAACTAGGCTAGGAAAAGGCCTAACATCGTAATGAAAGTTACCGTTGATATTTTCGTTGATTTTTTCCAATTCAAAATATGTGTGCATGTCAGATAAGTCCAATGGTGAGAAAGAAGCATAAGGTGGTTTATTAAAATGAAAGTATATCTCTTGCCCCTTGTCCAACTCTCAGATGTAAGTGAATAAATGATGTTACAAAGGAGCACAAGCAATTAAGAGTTACACGTTGGAACTCACTAAGGGGTAGTATCCAAACTAGCGAATCCTGACCTAGGGGAAAGAAATTTAACTTGATGTATATAAGAGCTCAGCTTTTACAAGGCCGTGTGTCCATTTCTAGCTTTTCATGTTGTTGTTGATGTAACACCCCGGAAAACAAAGTGTGAGTTTTTAAGGATTTGTGTTCCCATATATTGATTTTGTTTGTTTATGACTGTTTTGTTTTTCATTCTGGGGCATATGTCATGGTTTATGCACGCGGTAGTTTTTGACCACCACCCAAGCTCCAGGAGCAGGTCTCCCTCACTAACCTCAAAGGGCAGCTATTGAGTTTTCTTATCTTTTTTGGACTTGGAATTCTTCCCTTTAACCTGAAAAAATAATGAAAATTTTGTATATTTTAAAAGAAGCAGTAGCGAAATTTGAACCCGAGACCACTATATCATGAGGTCAGCTACCTAACCACAAGACCAGCGAGGATTGGTGTGCCAGATTTACAATTCTAATCCTTGATAACATTTACGGAAAAAATCGCTACTGCTATTGTGGTCAGCAATCAATATAATGAATAGCTCCGCTCTGGAATGGTTGCCACAACTCATGCTCCAGGAGCATGAGTGGTGGTCAAATTCTCACACTTGCATTTATTACTATAGTATTATTTTATTAAAGGCAAAAGAGTAAAGAGAAAGACTTAGGTTTATTTGGGTGTCGTTAGCTTACAATGGCTTAACATTTTGTGAACTTAATTCACTATTCTCCTCATAAAGCTAAACATTATTTTTGTCCTTAAATTTTTGCAGTGGTGTTTGAGGCTGTTTGTAGCTGTTAGTGTAAAAATGTCAGCATTAGGCCCTTGTCATGGTTTTTGATGAAATTTGATCATCTGAAAAATTGATTACCATTTCCTAAATGTGCAAGACCCCTTTTAATAGCTCCCCCTCCTTTTCTTTCAAAAAACGTAAGCTTAATTATAGTCAAGGACAGAATTAGGCAACCATTTGCGCAATTTGTAAGACCTTTCAATCAGCAAGGCATGGACGATGATTGGTCTGATTGTAGAGTTTGGGCTGGGCATGTTAGAACAAAATATGAGTTAAAATTGCAATCTTGAATATATCACATCTCCTTAATATTTCAAAATGTCTCATAATAATTCGGGGGGGGGGGGGTGTGATAGTTAACAGATTACAGCCCTTACTAGACCCAAGTAAAAGGTGGAGAATATTTAACTGCCAAGTAGCATAAATGCTGTTTGTGTGCAGTAAGGCTTTTAAAACAGTAAAACTGATGACTTTGCACCAACACGTAAATCCTCATTTCTCAAACTTTTAAAATTGCAATTTGACTTGGACCCCCTCCCCAGTATAAATTGTACTCTGGTAAAAAAAATACTAGATAATCCTAATTTTTTAAGTGTCATGTAAACAAAATAAACAGTTCATCAAGGCTTGATCTATCAGAAATATTGTATCCTAGGATTCTACTACTACTACTTGTTTTTTTAATAGGCATTGAATTCCTATGCTTTTAAGAATACCCGGTCGCCCCGGTAGTTGTCTATAAATATAACTTATCCGTCGAGTGATCTTTTTATGGCTATAGTGGGGGCACATAATTGTATGGAATTATTAGAGAAGAGAACAAACCATTACTACTTAACTATTTTGCATTGTAGGAAGCATTTCCAATCCATCCCATGCCATCCGATTTAAATTAAACATTTTTTATATACTTGGGCCTCCAGGGTATTGACTATAAATTCCATTATTCAAAAACCTCCTTGACCCTATGCTAACTCTTGACATTTCCAAATGGTAGTGTCCAATACGAACTTGACTTCCATGTGCCAAGAACAATCAAAAAGGCTCCTTTAATTATTATAGTTTTTTGGTGCTCAAGAATTCCATTGCCGAGTGTGTGCCTCCTAGATGGACCTACCTTGAAAATTTTAGTGCTTAGGAATTTTTAGCATAATATAAAAAAAATTTACATTTTTAATCCCAACATTTTTTCATTTTTGTAATTAAGAATGTTGTCTTTAACTCCCAACCCCTCCCCCAAATTTTTTTTGTTGTCGTCGCCGGCCGAATGCAGGAGACACATAGGGATCACTTCGGCCACTTGTTGATGTTTGTTGATGTCTGTTGTTGTGAAAAAAAAAAAAAAAAGGTTCGCATTTTGCCTGTTATATCCACATACTTTGATGGATTGTTATTAAACCAAACTTAGGTCATACATGTCCAGCATGGCATTCCCCATTTGTTTATGAGGTCACATAAGGTCACTGTAGGATCAAGTTGTAAAAATAGGCTGAAACTGTAAAATGACCTCATGTGAAAAGTTGAAGTTCAATTGGGAAAACCAAACTTGAGTCCTAGGTGCAACATTAGATCCCTCATGCGTTGATGAGGTCAAAGGTCACATCCCCTGAGGTCAAAGGTCATGTGAGATCAGTTGAGTGCTAATGGTTGCCAAGGTTTTAAGGTCTACTCCCCTTTTAAACAGCATCTCTATTGGCTCATTACTTTTATGTAATTATGCATAACCTATGGAGTACCCAATCAAAATAGAGCCTTTTACTATTCTGTTGTCTTTAAAGCTTTCTACCATGTTCTGATTGGCTTTATTACAACATCATATAACTCTAATGAATAACCAATGACATCGAGGAGAACATGGCCTATTGGTTTAAGTGTTGCCTTGGCGCAATTTAACCAAAAATCCCCCGGGTTCTAATCCGTGATCCCGGGTATCTTCAATCTGATTTTGATTGTATACTAGCTATTGAGTCAAAAACCGAATATTACTTTTCTCCATTTGTTCCTGAATTGGGCAAAGGAAGCTTGAAGCACCCCCGTCCTTCAGGGATGTGTCAACCACCGGTCCTGTGTAAAGAGAGTCCACAATTATACATGTACATGTCAGATGTTCGAATAAGAAAAGGGTGAAAACCCCTGACTGTTCCCAATCCATCCGCAGCCTCAAAGCGGGCCATGTTAGGAGCGCCGGTATCATGGATACACACGGCCCTGGATCAGCTTACTCATACAGCTGAATAAACCCCAACACCGCCACAAGTCATTGGTAATGGAAAGAAGAAGACCAATGAAATCAACCAGTTGTACACATGGGATTAACATTCCAATTTAATATTTTTAATATGGACACACATACACACATACAGATGGTACATGGCATTTCATAGCCCCCATTCTGAACTCATTGCACAGGGACAATAATCTCTAACAGGAAACTCAACATTGATTTCCATTAGCCCTGTGTTACCTGGATAGCCCCTTATGACATTGATACAGTGAGAATGGTCAACAGTTCCAGTCATGAATTTTCATGGAGCAAACTGGAAAACATTCAACCTTTTAAGAAGTGTTCAAGTGATCTGATTTCTGTGAGGACACTACTTCAGACGGGAAGAAAGAAAAAAAATGAACCGAGAAGCTCTCGGAAGTTTGGCCAAGAGCCATGTGTCATACTAATAGTGCATGTCCATTAACTGGTTATATAGCTTAGTGCACTTACTCATAAAGAATTATTGACAAGAAAAACAAAGTGATACAAGACACTTGAGATTCATTCAAAGTAGATATGTTTGTTATGTTTTGCCCTTAGCGCGCATATTGAATGATTCTAGAAATGTCAAAGACCTGTTGTGACCTATCGACAGTCATAACATGAAAGAGTGCACTGTGCAGGCAGGGATTTAGCTAGGATTTTGTACTTGACTGTTGGGAATACCTAGAGGCAGGGGGTGGGACCCCTGTGCCCAATTTGGGGGAAACTGTCTCAGAGCTTCATGGCTCCTTGGAGAGTTAAACGCCGTGTGATTTTAATTTCAATATTACAAAATACTCAATATGGCAAAATTTGATTACCTATCAGTGACTGACCCCACTAAATATTTTACTTTAAAAATGATAAAAGCCATATGCAATCACTATGTGTTGCCACTGTAGCACTGCCAATATGGGAAGCTACCCCGACAAAACATTTTGATTCTTAGGGTTTAATATGAAGCTATTAGAAACCACAAATAAAAAAGTGACAAAGTTGTGACTTAAATTACTAATTCGGTAAAATATCCCGAAGTTGGAGGGTGGAGCTACTAAAGAGACACATGCATCTTCAAAGGGACCTTGTATCATTTTCCTTAGGCATTGACTTGGAATAATTGCACAACCTCTTAATCATTGTATCAACCTATTCATTTTGCTTGATTTTTTATCAATTTGTCAATTGTAAAACTACTGAAACATTATATTGGCCATAGCCACGAGATCTACAGTAGATTAGCATGATGATACAAAAATGACGTGAACATTATGTGGCCACAGGACATAGTATATAAAACTGATAAAAACTGTCTTAACCCATGCTATCTACAGTAGATGCATAATCAAATGTCGTACTGAGAAATTTATGTTGGCCATAACCATGCTATCTACAGTAGTAAACATGATGATACAAACTTACTGTGAAACATTTGTTGGCATAACCATGCTACTACAGCTAGTGCATAATGATACAACCATCTGGGAAATTATTTTTGGCCGTAACCATGTGTCCACAGTAGATAGCATATGCTACAACTGGTACCTGTGTACATTATTGTTGGCTCAACAACCATGCTATCTCAGTAGATAGCATATAACTCAATCTTACTTATCTTCCTTACTTAACTTACTGTTGAAAATTATTTGGGCCATACCATGATATCTACAGTATATAGAAAAATGGTACAAATCTATGTTATCATTGGCCATCACCATTCTACAGTAGAAAAATAAATGGTATAAACTTATGGAACTTATGTTGGCCATAACCATGCTATCTACAGTTAGATAGCATGGTATACCAATAACTGATGACATTTTGTTGGAGATATCCATGCTGTTGTCTACAGTAGATAGGCATAATGATACAAACGGCTGTGAACATTAGTTGGCCATAACCATGCTATCTACAGTAAGATAGCATGATGATACAAACTTATGTGAACATTATGTTGGCCATAACATTGCGATCGACAGTAGATAAATGGTTATACAAACTAACTGTTAATTGCCTTGAGTCCAGAGAGAGTTCTTGATAAAGTCCAACTCTTGGGGGGGCCTCTAGAGCTTGGGGAGTAGCATTGTCCGCCGGACGAGAGGGACTCCACGGCCACTTGAAGTCTATTGGTAGTAGACCTGGCCAACATTAATGTTCACAATAGTTTGTATAATCAACTATCTAATGTGATAGCATGGTTATGGCCAACATATTTTTTTTTTTTTGTTTTTGATGTACAGTAAGTTTGTATCATTATACTATCTACTGTAGATAGCATTGGCATGCTATTCTACAATAGATAGCTGGTGATACAAACTAATTGTGAACTTTATGTTGGCCATAACCATGGCTATCTACAGTAGATAGCATGATGATGCAAACTAATGTTGAACATATGTTAATATAACCGTTGCTTGCTATCTACAGTATAGTGATAACATGTTTACCAAACTGACTGTTGAACATTTGTTGGTGGATTGATAACCATGCTATGTGCAGTAGATAGAATGATGATACAAACTTACTATGAACATTATGTTGGCCTACAGTAGAAAGCATGGAATACAACTAATTTGAACATTAGTTGGCCATAACACGGCAATCTACCGTAGAGATGCTAATCAGACAATCTTCTGTTGAACATTAATGTTGCCTAACCACGCATCAACAAAATATAGCATACTGATACAAATGTACCTGGGAAAATCTGTTGGCATAACCATGCTATCATACAGTAGATAGCATGATACACAAAACTAACTGTGAACATTATGTTGGCCAAACCATGCGATCTACAGTAGTAGCATGATGATTGAAAACTAATGTGAACATTATGTTGAGACATAACGATGCTACAGTAGATAGAATGTGGTTACAAATAAAATGCTTGTACATTATGTTGGTCGCAACCATGCTATATGCAGTAGATAGCATGGTTTTATACAAACTAATTATGGAACATTAGTTGGCCATAATCATTGCATCTACAGTAGATAGCGAACATGGTACAACTTTTACTGAAAAACATACTTTTGCTACATCCATGCTATCTACAGTAGATAGTTCTTCATTCCCAATCACTGTGGAAAATTATGTTGGCCAATAACTAGTTATCTACAGTAGATAGCACGATGATACAAACGCTACTGTGAACATTATGTGGAAATACAAGTCAGGTATAATAGGCTAATAACTATCTAACTATAACCTGTACCAGAAACAGCAGCAACAAACAGCAACACAACAACATTAAGGAAAGCATTGTTGACTCAACAGCATGGCTATGGTACCTCCTTGTGTTCCTCTAGAGTAAGGCAATATTTTAACATATTTAACATTAATTATTGAAACCTTGTTAACATTGTACTGCTCAAATCCCACTCCAATCGATGAGCTTCATGTAGAAAAATTACAACTTTAATTTTTTTTTTTTTTTTTTTTTTTTCCAGATCGGGAATTATATGTATTCGACACGTATCCTATCCTGCCCATGGTTCTGTAATACTACACATACCGCATGTTATTACCTCAAACGAAATACCTGATTAATCTCAAACTTGAAAATTTCAGCATTTTAGATGACTTCTTTAATTTAAGGTGACCATTTTTTAATAGTGCACAAAAAATCATATATATATCAAATTTCTAAGTTGTGGGCCTGAGAGGTTAAAAGAATGGTTGTCCTGGAAAAAAAAACGAAGGGTAAACTAAGATAGCTCATGCTTGTTCTCAAGTTACCCTATTTGGTATTTTTTTGTAGTTAATTTGTGGATGACCATTCAATATTATCCTTCCACCCAACTCATTTCTATCTTCATACCAACTCAAAAATTGCTCATATTTATTGTCATTTCTTTACAGTGAAACATTAACCCATTATTCAAGTGTCGATTATGGACTTCGCGTAATATTACAGTCAAGTAAAACGATTGTTTATCATACCCGGCTGGGAACACCGGCTGGTATGATATGATGTGTCTGGACCATGGACATTGGTCACAACCAACACAGAGGTAAGTACAGGGTCAAATAACTGGTATATCATAAAGAGACATGAGAATTTCCAGAAAGAAGCACCACCAATTTTTGGCGATACCCCGGTTTTTTGCATATTTGCAAGCTTACCAAGTATTAGATCACACCTGAGTTGAATAAGCCGAAGTACACCGCGCTTTTATGTAATAAGATGTGATTTAGTAATTTCTGGCGGGTATGACAGAAATTCCAAAGCATGGTTGTCTATGGGACGATTACAATTAGCAGCCAAGTTCAAAACAGATTGAGGTTTGTCTGTTTGTACTTGTGTGTTCAATAAACCTTTGAAACATTTCTCGGTGGTAGGTGATTTAAACATCAAGTTAAATTGAAAGAAATTGGGATCATCAAAAAATCTCCTCCTGTCACTTTAATGTACATCTGCCAATACATGTGAAGTAGTTGGTTTGTTGGGCCAAGTATATATTAAACAAGAAAAGAAAAACCAAAGAACTGAAAACTGCTCATCAAAATCATATCATCACAACCTTGAGATCTGGTCCTTCCTCGTTTGTGGCATTCGATAGAAGAACAAACCACATTTATTTTAATGTATTTTTGCATCTGTTTATACATTGATCAGTATCCTAGCCAACAATCATGAGATGCTTAGTCAATGTGGGGATTGGGCAACCAAAATGGGAAAACAGACCCAAAATGAGCTTGAGATACTAGAGTATCAGATACCATAACAAGTGGCCCAATATTCAGGGCTCAGATTATTGCTGTAGATATCCAGCCTGAATTTGTTAACCAGGGCAGACATGATCCAAGCAAAAGCCCATAAGGCACGTGCCCATGTCTTTGTGCCACAAAACGAGAGGCGAGAGAGGGCGAGAGAGACAGAAAAAAGTAAATATATTGTTCTTCTGCCAGGTAGAAGATTAATCCTGAATTGACAAAACCCTCAATGCAGTGGTACTCAGTTCGTAATTGTGTGTACAGCACACGCCATCTATGGTTTACCGCCTTCTCAGCTGTT
The DNA here is from genome assembly GCA_023653785.1 of Ophioderma brevispina. NCBI lineage: Eukaryota > Metazoa > Echinodermata > Ophiuroidea > Amphilepidida > Ophiodermatidae > Ophioderma > Ophioderma brevispina. The sequence continues at coordinate 14,180 of JAMKCH010004008.1, forward strand.
AATGATACTGTCTGTTTGAGTTCAAGTGTCTCATATTCCATACATGGCCATGGTCAGTGATATACATACCCTACTTGGTGCACCACTATGATAGTGACATTCCCTGCTGCACTGATTATGAGGACTCTAGTCCTAACCATAAAGGGTAGCTATTTGTTTTTGTAACAGTTTTTTATGATGGTTGGGTCAAGATTGCAAAAATTTTGCTTGACAAATTAAAATGTAGAAGCACTTTCTGTAAGCCAATTTATATCCAAAATAAACTTCATTGTTATAATATACCAATTGGGTACAAGAATTAATTGTTGTATGTTAGGTTTAACAATGGATAGCATGGAACTATTTCTAAGCAGACTAATATGTTCATGAGTGGTTGGTAAACAAGCACAACTTTTGTACAGGGAAACATTGTAGACGGTATTACTACACAATAGTGAAGTGATTTGGCCATTTGCACTCTAGATAAGAAGTTCCCTTAAAAGGGAAGTATGGTAAACTGGAGCTTGGTGTTCCATGCAATGTGATTCTACTCAAAAATAATACCAGATGTATCAGGAAAACAGTAAATTGAAACTGAATGTCTTTTGTTTTATTTCACAATAAAGGTGGTCATATGATTGATGCCTTGAATAGATTATTAAATATGTGTACAAAATCCAATTTTTGTTTTCATTTCACAATTGTGCACTAAAATGCAGAGATTGTCTTGTTTAAGACTCGTTTGTTGCAATTATTATTTTTTCAAGTTTTATTTAAAATGGGTCTCATGATTGACCAATCTAAGTCTTCCATGCTTCGTGCGGGAAGGAGACATCACTACCGCACCATCTCCATGTCATATCATTGTCATCATCAGCCCGCTTCTCTCATATTATCATCATCATCATACAGAGAAACTACAAAGAAAGAGGAGGTACAGGGTACGCAAGGATTTATTGGGGGGTGCTGGACTTCTAAAAAGTGGAACCTTTTCGAAAAAGTGGACTTTTTTGATTAAAAGTGAACCTAACCCCCTAAAGATGGTCCTTTTTTCTGGGGCTTTGAGATAATTTCATCACCAAAAAGTGGAACGTTCTTATCAAAATTTCTAAAAATTTGGACCTTTATTAAAAAAACAACCAGAAAGTGGACCTTTGCCTCTTTGTGAAATGGGGGGGGGGGTGCCCATACCCCCCTTAGTAAGGGCCGGGAGTGTAAATTGAACTACGGATGTCATCTGTTGCAACTGGTAATGACAAGACCAAGACTTGACGTCAAGGGTGTGTCACTGGGGAGGCTGTGCTTGTTTGTTAGACAAGGCTTGTATTGTTTTAGTGGGCTTCTAAGTGAGGTCCTCTCTTGTGTGCAGTAAGATCCCAGAGGGCACTCTTAAAATTCAGATAACCAAAAAAAGTCAATCTTTTTTGACTAGATGGCGGAGGATGACCTCGCTGTTAATGTCTAGTCTGCAAAACAATCACATTAATGCCGTTGAAAAAAGTTTAAACTAAATATATGCTCTAGATTTGAGTGACTCATAAATATGATTGGCTTGTGTATATTTTACATAAGAAGTATAGGAGTGTGCAGAACATTTTATGGATGAGGCTTAAATTGTTCCTACACAATCAGGGTGGGCAACGATCATCTTTTGCTGCAATGCAGCATGGATTGTTATTTTTGAGGGGGCCATGAAAAGTGAAGTTCAATTTGAACCAAACTTGAGTCATAGGTCCCTCCATGTGTTGATGAGGTCAAGGTCAATGTCCAAGGTCAAAGGTTATGTTATGTCTTGACGGTGTATGCCACAAAATGTTTGAATATTGTTTTAAAAATCCTGGAAAATGAACCTGCAAAACAGCCAAAACAATCAAATAGGATACACCAGTGTTGAGTTGTCACTTTTCAGATATTTTCATGGTTGTTTAAGAAAGTTGACAAAGTTCTACAAGATGATACCAGCATCCCACTAATACATTCTTGAGGGCATCCAAGAAAGTCTGCTTCTTTCTAGAGGTCTAAGAAACAAGATGTTTGTCTTGGCTCTGGCTTATTTTAATTCCAACAATTTGTGTTAGGCCGTAATCTTCTTTCTTGTGCTCAAATGTCCCACTTATGTTGTTTTCTTGATGGTCAACGTGCCACAATTTGATCAGTTCAACATGCAGGGTTTTAATAAAAAATGATCAAAATAAACTTTGTTTAGGAAGGCTAGTGGAGGAAAGTAGGAAAGTTATGGTTAGCGTGCGGACAATTTGAGACAAATGGAGTGAGAATACAAGTGATTGGGTCAACCTTGCTCTTTGCTACGAATGGTAGCTGGGGAAGATGTTCGCAGACTAGTGGCCATGAAAGTATCAGTTTGCACGGAGGAGAGAATGTTTGTTAGGTCAGTCAGAGATAGATTACTTTTCAGAAGTGGCTAGTGTCAGCCACACAATAAAGACTCAAAAATTGACAGGAGTGTAGAATGTCAAACAGTTTGTGTGAAATACTCACCATCGTAAAAGATTAATAGTGGTGGATACATATGGGGGGTGGGGAAGATGGGGGATGGGACTTTCCTCACCCCCCCCCTGAGTTCTGTTCGCTTAAAAATTGTTATTCCCCCTGATTTTATGAAAATTTATATTTTAAAAGTTCATGTCCCCCTTCTCCTAGATGAAAATTTCATTTCACCCTCTTGCTCACAAAAATTGTTCATATTCTCTTCCCATCCTCCATTCCCCCTCACCCAGGTAGATAAGACCTCCCTGTTTTCCTCTTGGGAAAAAGCGTTGCAATTGGTGAATTTAGACTCTTATTTATATGAAATTGATGATGATACTTAGATGATATTGAACAAGTTTGCCTGGATGGGGTTGAGCATTTGTACAGCAGTCAAGGTTAATCCTCTAGCATTACGACTTGTGTCTGTGAACTTCTAAAGATATTTGATTCTTAATTGGTAAAATTACTCCAAATCTGATGAGAGCTGAAAGGAATTATCTTTTTCATGTTATATAGCTGGGTTGAGCTCTGCACCATACCATAGGCCTAGGTGTCAATTAAAGTAAGTGGCAAAATATTTTAAGATAGATCAAAGTAATGCCAGTGCGGCATCATACTTCTTTTGGGGGGGGCCAAATGGGGAAAAGTTACTGTATTTAGGAAAGAAATTTTTGGGGGGGCAAAAAACTTCCAAATTTGGATATTTAACCAATTTTGGTCCAAAGTTGTGATATTTATAAAATATTGGTTGATTTTTTCAAAAATCATTTCTTTTTCCAAAAAATCCATAAGTTCTCTTCTGGTGAGGGAAAGGGGGCAGAATTCCTAATGGCACGCAACTGAATGTGACTCGATGCCCACATAAGTTGGTGTTTTAGGAAGTGGCAAAATAGTATTTAAGAACGACCAAACTGAATCTAATGTTAACTTGATGCCTCACATGTTGGTCTTTGCACTCAACTTCAAGATTTAATGGTGTCTTCCATTTCTGCGAAAGTCTTGGTTTTCATTACACATACAAAGTTGTTAAAAAGAGATAAAAAAAATATAGCCATTGTACAAGTACACAAAAGCTCCATCTCACTATTACTGGACAGATTGCCTCAATTAAAATACGAGCTCCGCTAACAGATTAGATTCTTACAAAACTGACAAGTAGCTTGAGGATTTCCAGGTCTCACTCCAGATGTTCATCATACAAATTACCAAATTTTAGTGAAAAAAGTGGATAGAATCAACAATGATCACGCAAGCATGCCAAACAATTCTCATCCTGTTAGTGCATCAAACGTGCTCTGCAATTTGAAACGTTCACTACATGACACGCCTAAAGCAGCCTTGACCGGATACAACGAGTCATTCTCTCGGCTCTAAAATACGTTTCCCAAAGCCTTTACCTTTTCCCCGACAAAACTTGTTCTTTCACGTTAACGCAGTAACAGTTCTGCATTTTTTTTCCTTAGACAAACAGAGTCTGGACACCTTATTTTGTGAGACAGATGTCTCAGTGATTATATTTCTTCATCAAGAGATTTTCACTCGCTTCAAGTAATGCACAAAACGATCAACAAGGAGCCAATTTGGTTAAATGGAGTTATGAAGGGTTCTGACATTATTTCCCTTCGCCCGGGGAATGCCCCGATGATTGCTGCGAGAAGTCTAGAACGTAATGAAGTTAACTCAGGTCTTGCACTCTGCCGTGAGTGGTCCCAACAAAACCCCTGTCACGGTTTAATTGGTGCGCTACAACAGATTCCCAACATTACCGAGTGAATGGGGCCTTACCAAATTTGGGTATTTATTGCATTTGGATTGTTGTCCGCGGTACGATTGAAGTGAAAGTTGGTAGAAGACAGAATATATGGGCTTATGCTACTACCGGTTAATTTACTTAGTGTTAGGGGATCACGTTGCCTGCAATGTTAGCAATCCATTGAAATTTTAATCCAACCCTAGTATCCTTTTTAAACTGTTGCGTGGTGGGGCTTAGGTGTTTGTGTGAAATTTCAAACATAGATGTACGGACACATTTGTACGTTGTATAGTGAGATGTCTAGAATGAAAATCTGAGTAAAAAGCATCACTTGGAGTAAACGATGAAAACATTAAAACTGCTAGATTGTATTGCAGGAAAAGATATTGTTGTTTTACATGTCTTGTTTGTGATGAGAGATCAATATGAATCAAATGTGCCTCTGATAGAACAAAATTCCGCACTAACAATTTTGGAATGAAAAATACATAAAAGTTGGATGATGGTATCGGATGTTAATTCATAGGGCAAAGTCCTATGCTCGAGGATACACAACAATTCTGTAAATACAGTTCACTTTTCAGAATGCAACAAAAGCAAAATAGTCAAATTTGTACCCATTTTGGTATGGACATTTTATATCAAATTTTTGCAAAAAAATAATTATTTTTTTTATATTTTTTTATATTGTCTTATTCAAAGATTTTTTTTTTTAAATCAGGAGTTGGTTACCTTATGCAATTTACTACAAAAATGATGGAAGTGTGTTTCAGTTGGACAAGCAATAATGATATAAAGCGAAACAGGTGGTTGCGGTATAAAAAAGGATTGTCAAGATGAATGGTGGGTTCATGATTTTGTCATTAGAGGAGAAGCAAATGATACCTAAACAATAGATGTCAAGCATATAAAACTCCATCACTGCGTTCAGTGTTTTGAATTGTTGCTCGTTAGTTCCTACAAGAACAATTTTGGGTAGGGGCTATGAATATTGAGAGCATGTGTGGTCTAGTGGAAAGCAACAGGGCTTGTGATCTTAGACCTTCTGCAAATCATGAGATTGAGCCCCACTGTTGTCGATGGTGTATTCTGAAGGAGACTAAACTTGAGCCCTGGGTTTAACCGGGTTCGTCCTACAAGCGGGACCATTTTTTCCTTTCCAAAATACTGTTTGAAAGTTAAATGTAACGGGTGAGAAAATCCTCATTGATGGACGGAACAGCCCATTCCATGAGGAATTTCCTCACCCCTTACAGCACCACTTTTAGAGTTATGTTGTAAGAAAAAAAAAAGGTCCCTTTTGGTAGGACTAACCCTGGTTTAAACCCAGGTCTAAAGTTAGTCTCCTTTTCAGGAATACCAACCAGTGTGTTTGTGTTCCCAGGGCAAGCTACTTCAATTTGCCTCGTCTACCATAGGCAATCTGGGAGCTGCTATGGGAAAATCACAATCTAACTGCGGGGCTTGATGATAGGCTGTGGCTTATAAGGCATGTCTTTGAGCAGCCACCTAATGAAGTGAAATGATTGTGACGATGTTCTTGACGGCTGTGTAAATAATAAGATTAAGCGCTATATAAAAAAATAGCGCTAGGTTGCATGTGTGTTTAGGCCCTTATCGCTTCCTACCTGGTGGGTTTGGAAGTTCTTCTGATCCACTTCAATACGCGAATTTGGGTTTTTAACCGGAAATCAAGTTGTTCCTAATTCATGTCCCACACCAACGATGTACGAGTAGATTGCATCACTCATGAAAGCTCGCTGTTTAGTGCGCCTTCTTTAAACTACGCCAACATTTCTATGTAGCAAAACGTACAACGCAATCAAAGGAGGTGCACGTAATCGGGTAAAATTAGTACAGCAAACGGTTTTCGCCACAGTTATGACAGAAAAAAACCAGTATGACACAAAACCCCCCACAGAATGTGTATGCATATTTCTTTTATATAGAGTGCGAGTTACTGGTAAAATTTAAGTACAGATTGACATCCGGTCGGAATACCCAAAAATCCACGTATTGCCATTGTGGCATCAGATTCCCAACCAGGGTGAGGCAGTTGCTCTTCCCCGTTCCACAGTGGTGCCAACGCCGCGGTTTACCCGCAAAATTGGGCTACTTTTTACATGCCTGTCGCGCCTAAAAAAAGGCCGCCGCGGGTTCCCAAATTGGGCTACTTTTCCTAGTCCCACGGCGCGGCACCCGCGGGTATCCTTTATCCCTTGTACTCATTTATTCGAGCTCCAGGACAAGTTTTAAAAGGGTCCGTAATTGATTATCGCTTCCTTTCTTCTTGAAATGCTTTCCTGCATTCACTAAGGGGGGGGTTAATCGTTACTCGTTTGGGTATGACAACAATAGTAACAAAACTCTAACTTCATCCCATGTATCTGAGTGCTTTGTTAGCCTTATAGTGCTCCTTACACGACGGGAGTAGGTGTCACTCCAGGTATAACAAAAAATATATCCAAACAAAAAGTGACGTCATGGGTGGTACACGTGAGAGGGCAATTAAGGAGAACAGTCTAATCAAACTTAAGTCTTAATTTAAAACATTTTTCATGGCTTTTCATACATAATATAAGGATATATGGGGAATTTATGTGCAATCCGACACTATCTGAATAAATTATGCAAATGAGAGATCCAATATGGCCGCCAATGGTTGCTATTTTGAAGAAATTTTGATGCGTTCTCCTGACCAAAGTGTACCACCTACCAACATAAAACTGGTATTATGATAATTTACACCCAATTTGCCTTGTACTGACGATTTTATTTTTTGTAATTTATGAAAAGGTTTGAAGTATATCAAAAATATGAAAATTACATGAATTTCACAGCTCATTCATATGTCTATGCTAAGAACTCCAAATCGGGGTAGACTTTCAAAAAATAAAAAACGTCAGTACAAGCAGTAACATCTAATGAACAACTCTGGCAAAGGGCATTCTCTTTGAAGCCAACAAAACTGGAGATATTGGCATCAAAACTGACACTTTGGTCCAAAAATAGAAAACTGAGAAATAGGCAAAAAGAGGTTTTCGGATACTTACCGGTCAAATTAACACACCAGTGTTCTGCCAGCCATGCATTACTTTCCTTAATCCACTATGTAAAAGAGGTTGTATTTGCCTGTATTCCCTGGTATGTATAGAACAAAGTGTTTCCAATTTTTTTTTATTTCTGTAAGTTTTTGCAAAATATCCGTAACTAAGTTTTTAAAACGCATTCCAAGGAAATAAAACAATAAAATATCCCCCCCCCACCCCCCCCCACCGCCCCCACTAATTAGCATTTTTGCCGATCCCTCCCCCATACCATCTCATGGTTGAAAATTACCCAACATACACACCACAACTGGACAAAAAGAAAATTGATTTCTTAAGGAAACCAAACCCCCCACCACCACAGTTCCACCCCTAACGCTAAGGCCACTCTTTCTACCTTAAACCCGACTAAGCTGGAGGATGGCTCCTTACACGAGGGGAGTAGGCGCTAAATACACGGCCTAATAACAGCAAATAATTATCAAACAAAAAAGTGAGGGGGGGGGGGGGGGGGGGGGGGGGGGGGGGGGGGGGGGGGTAGCTGTTCACTGGAGTGAAACGTGAGAGGGCATTTAAACCTTACTAAGCTGGAGGCTGTGCTCCTAGTACACGACGGGGAGTAGGCGCTCACTAAGGTATAAACACAAATAATTATCCAAACAAAAAGTGACCGTAATGGGTGGACACGTGGACGAGGGACAATTAAACCTTCTAAGCTGGAGGAGGTGCTCCTTACACGCCGGGGAGTAGGCGCTCACTCAGGTATAACAGCAAATAATTATCCTAACAAAAAGTGACCGTACTCATGGGTGGTACATGTTCAAGGGTAGGGTTCTTTCCCGGCTCACTGGGGTGAAACTGTGTGAAGAGGGCAATAAACCTGTTAGGATGTACAGTAAAAAGGACACGACGCACGCATCTTTTCTGTGGCGAATATATCAATGATTTGGGTAAATTCTTTAAGTGCCAGCGGGTATTCGAGGACTATAAAACGGAACAGTTCTTGACATGTATTCGTCATTTTTTCGTAAAAATAGCGCCCTCAATAAAAATAATATAAAATAAATATAAAATAAATAATTGTTAAAAATTTTTTAAAACTCTAAATCAGACTAATAAAATAGCGCCCTCACACGCGCTTAACGAAAAGTGAAAAAAGGGGTACTTTTTGGCAGTTGCGCGCCTTGGCGCGGTCCTTTGCCGCGGGTAGGCGAAATTTTTGTTGCAACCATGACCGTTCAGGAAATTGGTTCTCTTATCTCACCTGCATTTGGTGCAGGAGAGATTTGTGGTTGGTTTTGGTGGTTTTACAATCCCCTCTCGTTTCACGATAGACAAGGCGCAGAACAATATAGTCCATGGAACTGCTTAGAACCCCGCTTACAAATCATCCGCAAGAGATTCTGAGACTATTTGAGTGTGGGACCCTTTACCTTTAGGAATCACACAGGTGCTTTGTCGAAACCGGCTGGCGAATTCCGAAAATCCAAGATGGCCGCCAGTATCCATTTTAAAATATAAATTTTAATTTGATACATAAAAGGTATGTCAATACCTGTTTTAGGGTGCTGGGACTCATTGACATGGTGTTTTGTATCATTAGAGGTCCATGTTACATGGTATTGGATTTGGGAATTCCAAGATGGCCGCCGGCAGTCTATGAAAAGACACCATTTTGAATGACTTTAACTATATTCTGTATCATAGTGTATATGGGGTTTTTAGGTGCTGGGATTCATTGACTCATTTTTATCATTAGAAGTCCATTGTTATATTTTATGGATTTGGAATCCCAAGATGGCCGCGGCTGTCATATGTAAAGTACACCATTTCCAAAAGATCATCCAGAATTATGTGTAATTACCCGTTGGAGATGGTTTAAGTGCAAAAAAGATCCATATTTGACACCATGTTTATGAGTAGAGAACCAAAGTTAGGGTCAAGGAATTCAATGAGACCATTGATAACAATGCTAGACCATTAGTTGTTGCATCCAATCTGGCATTTCAAAATGGCCGCCACCATCTCCCTGAGATTCGTAGAGACAAAATTCTGGCTCCCCATGTCTGGCACCAGGTTTGGTGCCCAGTGGGCATCTATTATGGATTAGGGGACTGCACATGTCTCAGACTGTTGCAATAGGGCAAAAATGCTTCCCACCCACCACCTCACTGGTTGACCGATTTTCTTCTTCTTCTCTCCCTTAAGGAAAGCATTGTTAGGGGGCAAGGTGGGTCAGCGCTTAAAAGGGGTTTTTTTTTGGGGGCCCTTTTTTTTTTTTTTTTTTTTTCTTTTTTCTTAGGCACCTTCTCGTTCCCACCTGTTGGGTTTGGAAGGAAGTCATTCTGACTCCGCTTCAATTGCCATTGTTGCATCAGATTCCCGACCAGGTGAGCAGTTGCTTTCCCGTTAGGGGCAATGGTTCTCTTATCTGTCTGCACTGGTGCAGGAGAGATTTGTGGGTTGTTTGGGGTTTACATATCCCCTCTTCACGATAGACAATGCGCAGCGATAAGCGCTATATAAAACTGGTTATATTTATAAGTTAGCTTTGTCTGTGTCTGTGTGTGTATTGTTTTTGGTTGGGGGTGGGGTCGGTGGGGTGGGAATTGTTGAGTAAAAAGTGTTAACTCAAGAGTGACTCATTCACGTATCACATGTTTCTTTCTTGGTTGTGTAAGGGGACTTCAAACACAATGAACCTGGGTGGAGTCCACACATTGTAACCTCACACACTTGGGGTCAAAGGTCATCTAGAGCTCATTTGGTACTGTAAGGGACACAATGGCATTAAAGAAAATATTCAACATAATGAATAGAACCCTTACTGAATCACTTCCTCAAATTTGAAATACAAATTGGATGTTTTAAATTAGGCAAAGGGGACATATTTACGTAGGTCTAGTGTGATAATGTTGCTTTCACGTATATGGCAGGTGGGTATGTGCAGAAAAGCAATGATTCCACAGGGGCAAGGGGAAGGATTCCCCCAAGGAAGCCACCATCTGCCCATGGTTAGCCCACTGGATGGAAGAGCACACTTTTCAATTTGTCCTTCATTTTTCACATAGTTGCTGCGACAGGTTAGGCATATTGCCCATTTACTGTACTTACCTTCTGAAGGTAATCACCATCTTAGGATTCCTTTGCAATCTCAGAAAGTTAAAACCAAATCCATCAGATTGCTAGCCTGAGTAGGAGCCTTGGCCTTTCTCAGAGTTGGAGGACTCTGGTGCTTCCACTGCGTTGACTGGTTTGTTGGTCTCCGGTGAAAAAGATGGACCCAAGACTCGTCCATAGATCACATGGATTGATGAAAGCGGGTATAGACCTTATGAAAAGTATACTCTGTCCAACTCAAAGTACGAAGTGCAGACGAGGCAATCCATTGTACCACTTCAGTGGCACGAGGCACAAAGCCAATCACACTGCGCAACTGAAAGGCGGCATGGGTATACCGCGAGCGTCATTAATTCATACTTTCAGGGTCTACAAAGTATAAGACGGTTGGCGAGGCACAGGAGCATTCTGATCTTGGTGTTAGAAGCTGCTACACCCAGAAAACTAGAGCACAGCTACTTTTAAAGGCAAGCGTTGGAAAGAAGCATGCCTGGGGATACCATGTAATTATTTGACCCTGTGCAGATTCATAGTTTGCACACATGTTAGAGAAAAGTGGAGGGGTTTAATATTGCATTTTGATTTATGTATGTTACTCTATAATGTGGATTACTTAGAACCTATTTCTTACTTCGTGCCATTTTTGAGGTACTTACAAAGCAACCTCTTTTGGTTAAAGCATCTAAGAATGCTTTAAATATTGAAAGCATGGGTTAGAAAATGTGTAAGAAAAGATGTTATCTTTTTTAGAATTTTACTTTGACCTTTTTTAATCTTTTGCACCCTGGATAAAGTTCATATCAAACATCAGACTTTCTTTGATCAAAACCGTGCGTATTAAAGTGAGAAATTGAGTGTTTTAGAGTGAAAAAGTAACCCTTCAAGTCTGACTCAGAGAGTTTTGAAATATTATAATTTTTTTTATTGTTGTTTGTGTAATAATGAAAAATAGTCAACTAGAACTAAAGACACTAACTAAAATGCACAATCCGAAAAGTTGAGATGAATCGACTTTCGTTTATTTGTTGCAGTAAACATTCCTGTATAGTAATTACGTACCATAGGATATGTGTTCAACAAAATTCGGATCCGGAATTTTTATAACAAAGTGTGATTTTTATATGAAGGAATTCGATTAAGGCTTAGCTTGTCACACAGTGATTAGTATAGGACAAGCATTATGTACATGCAAAAAACAGATTTTTTGGAAATTGAGGGCGCCCTCCTCAGGAAATCTCTGAGTCGGCCTTTACGGATCCAAAATAATCAAATTCCCAAAATATCTCCATTTGAAAACAAAGTACCCTTGGGAAATCATCAGCTGTTGTGGAACTTCAGGCATTAAGAGATCTTGATTAATCTCAAGTCTGAATTTGTGTTGGTTTTTGGTTGGGAGGACATTTTATAAAACAAATTATAATTTTTTGATGACCCAAATTGGGCATGAGGTAAAAAGAAAGAAAGAAGCTTCATGGGACTTTTAACATTGCATCATAGAGTTAGGGGTTCAGTTCAAACTTAGGTCACTAAGGATTGATGAAGACAAAAAAATCATAGTGATCAAAAAAATATTCCTCTGTAGCAAAGATGTATAAAGGAAAAAACATCTCCCTAACTTTCATTTCCATTCTCCCTATAATCACTCATCAATGCACACACAACACTTTACTGACCCCTATCTCCACAAGGCTGTTTTTTCATAGCACTTGAGATGCCTTCCAGCCATCAACGGCAGCTTTGGGTGAGGAGCCAGCGCAATCAACGTAAGAAAGAAACAAAATATCGGGGCTAGTATATCGGCCACCTCGACATTCGGGTTTAGCAAAATTAACTGTAGATTAGACTCGGCAATTCTCCGAAATGTGACGCCGGTTCTTATGCCACCGAAAAACATGTTGCAAGTAAATCACTGTGTGATTTGTTGATATTAATCTGTTAGATGCTAAAATTAAAAGAGTGTGGAGTTAATTTGCCCATCTGTGAGTTTAAATTAATTCTACTGGGTATTAGTTGGTTCTGGGCTGTAATAATACTACAGTGGGTATCATGAAGGTTGCTCTAAATTAAATGAAAGTTCAGGTTTATAACAGTCTATACGAGGAGAACTTGGAATTTCAGAAGAGCGTTTTTTTTAAAAACCGGATATGTCACCAAGCCTTTCGGGGGCCACTCCAATGAGGAAATGATAGGAATCGACATGGATTGGAACTTCTTGGATGGCGCCAAAAAGCACTTGCACTTCTGTTGACTTCTAGCACAATTAGACTCGATGTACAGACCATACGTCGAGCTCAAACATGATTGATGTTTTGTGCATTTTTACAACTCACGTGTGGTGTTGCCTTACCAGAAGCTCCAAAGACCCCCACTGAAGCATAATAAGTTTTTGACGGTCCCCTTTTTAAAAAATGTTTGCCTTAGAAGCTACATTTAGCCAAATTTTAGGTTCCAAAGCCTGCAAATTGTCACATATTTTGGTGCGTAAGGTCAACATTTGAGGAGACAAAATCAGTTTCCAGTTGAAAACAAAGATAAAAAGATGTTTCATCATTGAAAACAGTTTGAATGTTTAGAATGTATATTTCCAATATTGCTAATATTGCTGTGATCAAAGTTTATAACGTATTTTCTCCCATGCATCATACACATGGGTATATCAATCTCTCACCTGACAGATCAATAGCTTTAACAAACAAAAGCATGGTATGTGAGTGCTGACAAATTCTGTCAAAAAGCAGCAGATGCACAATGAATGGTGGCAGTGAGTTGTCACTGCCACAGCTAAACAGTCAGCAATTAAAGGGGATGAGCCGATTTAAAGTTGATAAAGTTTTCGTCTGCTAGAATGGTCTTCACACCCATCTTTAAAGTTTGTTACCCAGTATTTCAACCAGTTTGGACGTGAGAGCTGAAAATGTGATTTGTAATCCCCCATAGGGTATTGTGTAAAATTAAATTGGTCGACAAAAATGGGGCACCTTTTTGTTCATTACATCCAAACCAAACATCCTTTAAAATTTCACAGGGTAAATAGAGAAAAAGCGTAGCTTTTTTCAAACCAAACTTGTGACCACTTCCGGGAAAATCTGGATTTAGGAACAAGGAAGGATATTAGCAATCGGACCATGGCCTTAAAATAATGTATATCAGGTATATTAGGTACATTGGAATATTAGGGTTAGATTGGAATTAATCACATTAATTTCAGCATTGTTTTTTTTTTTTTTTTTTTTTTTTTCTAGAAAGACATGGAGGGGGTAAATATGTTCAAGTTGCTTTTCAGTAGTGTTTTAATATTTTTATATCCTACACTCTTAAGCTCATATACTTTCCCGAAAAGCATAAATACAAGGTACCAAAGAATTGTAACCAATTACAACACACGAGAGAGACTCCGCAAAAGTAATAATGCCATCATACCATGGGTACACAGCTGCCAACGGCCTTTATCCAAATCAACTATTATGATTTTAATTTTTTGTAGGAAATCACTTTTCTTTGTAATTAGGTTAATGAACAATATTGTACTTTGGAACTAGTTTTCTGTGATTTGGGTCACTTAATAGACAGAACGTATAATCATTCAAACAGAAGATGTGACGGTAGTGAGATATGGACGGTAGAGATGGTTATAAACTCATTTGCGTCTCTATCACATTGATATGTGCAAGATTGATTATAGTTAACAATTATGCAATTGGTGCTACCTGATCTACATCGACAAGGACAAATTGAAAACATAAAATAATTTGTTGATATAGCTATTTTAAAGTTGGGGTGAAAGGGTTGGAGTAGCATATCTTCCCTCACTTTTCACCAATGAGGTCTCGGGCTCGATCGACGGCAGGGGCTTGTGCTCGGTGGCTTTATGTGGGTTTTATCGATCCATACTGTTTCCCGCAGGTTTTCTCGTTTACTACGGTCCTCTGCTTAAAATCGAGCGTCTTCGCAAAAATATGTTCTGTATTATGGTTCTATGATGTGCGGAGCGCCTTCATGGCTGCCGCAATTGCACAGCGCCTTGCGCACGTTACGTGGATAGTTGCGCGTTAAAATACCATTATTATTATTCTTATTTAGAACAGCACATTTTAAGAGTACTGCCAATTTTCAAAATTTGAGATTTTTGTACAGTGTGTTGGTTATTTGTCTATTAAATTATACCTGCGAACAGTTGATCAAGTGAGCATTTGTATAAAAAGAAGTGTTTTGTAAGTAGATAGATCCTTGATTGTAATTTAAAGGTGGAACTTAAAATGCAAATTCCGTGCGTCCATTATAAAATAGTGCGACCTCCGAAAATGACTATAACTTTCAAACTGCCTGATGAACCAATGAAACAATGAATGGATGAGCGTAGACACATACATGGCACTTTCAAAAAACTCACCGTATCATCATTGTGACAGGAGCGTACCGTTGTTAATTCGTTATCACCCACAGTTGATATGCAAATTAACGCCTTCCACGGCCCGGCGGCAGTGTTCACGGAAGTGCGTTTACGCTGTACGCTTAAGTCAACGCGCTGTTCGTCACGTTTAGAACTTGAGTACGCGCAAGTACACAGGTGCAAACTGCAAAGCCAACAAACAACCAAAATATTAGTTTTGCTTTAGATTTGTTTTTAAAATAGTCTAGGAAAGCTTTGTCAAACTGAGAACATTTTAGTGTTATAAGTGAGAAAATTATGTTCTCTATAACGATTATTAATAATTTTATACAGATTTCGGTGTTGAAAGGGATTCAAAATGTACAGAGTGTTCATCACAAATCAAACAACTCTGCAGCCAAGGCGTCCGCGGATTTTATTCCGCTCAGGGGCGAAAGCCGCCCTCGCAGGATAAAAATACGTGGCCATGGATGCATCGTTTGTGGAATTTGTGAGGAACCACTCTGTAACATGTTTGAATCCTAAATTTCCCACCTATTTTCATATGAGGCTGTTTCCGCAGCCTTGAATTATATGGAGATCTCCAATAGTAATATTTAATTACAATTCCTTCTTTTGCGACATCAAGATATTTTCAAGCGTAACATTTACAGTTATAGTTAACTAGCCAATTACAAATGCACTGTGCAAAAATCTCAAAATTTTGGTGAAAATGGGGGGGGCACTCTTCAAAAAATTGTGCTAGTATGGCCTTACACTGTGAAAACGGAACAAAAAAATGAACTATGAGTCATAAAATCAAGAGTGAGTGCATTATTGTTCTGTTGGGCTTTTCTCGCTTCTGCATATCTAAAAAAGTTGCCATTTGAGAGAGCACATGATTTTCCATATGCAAATTCTTATCAAATTTTGTAATAATATGAGATGGTTAGTGGGGGCTTGTGGGTGAGTGTACATGCATGAACACATGGAACATGCTTGTTTGTGCACATGCATGCGAGAGTTGGTGAACAGAGGGTGTGGAGAGAGGAGGGTGAAGAGGTGTGGCAGTGGAGGAAAAGAGACTTTCAGAAGAGAGAAAAATCGTGAAATGTGTTCAAAGTTTTTGTCCTAAAGTGACGCTTATTTGGAAATTGTGGATTTACTGTGGGGGGGGGGGGGGCAAAGAAAGTTGGGGGGGGGGGCACCCAGGGCATTATACTACTTTCACTTTATTTTGACTTCTGGATCACTGAGGCACTTGAAATCCAAGAGTTCTTACTTGAGTGTTCCCCAGGTATAACATCAAATTAAAAGTGTTCAATTTATATGTAAAAAACATATCAAGTGCCATGGTGAAATGACGCCATGCAAATGCTCACACCAAGTGTCCCCCCTCAAATTTGAAAATTACTAGGTCCCTTTGGACCCTGTTTAAAACATAGCGCTTACCTGGGCCAGTTGCAATGTCAAGTCCTCACTTAGGGTGTTTGAGCATTGTCAATCCTTGTTTTGGGTATTATATTTCATCCGAGTCCTCGCTTAGGGTATCTTTGCTTGGGTAAAATCCTTGTTTAGGGTCGGTTCGAAGAAGTTTTGGCATGCCTAGCTATGGGTCATTTTTGAAAAGTCAATTCACGCGTTGTGGCTGAACAACATTTCCACATGGTGCCCCCCCCCCCGGGGCTGAGGCTTCAATTTCCTATACATTAGGTTGGGCAACACACAGACCTCCACATATAACAATAGACGAAAATGCCAGCTCAAAAGTCGATAACCATCTTTTACGCGGGGTACTCCTTACATAGCGTGGGTTTGTACCAATTTATTAAATATGCCCTGATTTCAATTATATGGGTACAATTGTATACATATAGTCAATATTTGCCATAGAATTGATTTACCATTTCCAGGCCAACAAGTCACGCGCATGCACATGCAATGTACGGTGCAAAGTTTCGAAATGGATGGCCGTAATTAATATTATCATTCAAAACATGGTGACGATGGCCACCTATTCGTCAAGGGGAGCTGGGCGTACTGCATCTATGGAAAGGCAATAATCTTTTGCGCAATGCATCATGGGATGTTATTTGTGGGCCACCAGCGTAGAGGCAGGACCAATAGCAATCCGTTGTGGTGTGGATGTGACTAAAAATGTACTGTTTTTCCTAAATGTTTAATTTTTTTGACCTTCAATTGAAAAGGTTGAAGCTCATTTGGGAACCAACTTGAATAGTAGGTCCCTACTTTGTTGATGAGGTCAAAGGTACATGTCAAGGTCAAAGGTTATGTTAGGTCTGGATGTGTGTATGCCACAAAAATGTTTGTGATACTTTATAATGAAACCCTGAAACAGCAAACACAATCAACTAGGACACATTTTTGAGTTGTACTTTTCAAATATTTTCAGTGGTTGCTAAGAAAGTTGAGGCTTCTTAAGTTATAACAGATGTCATACCAGCATCCCAGTAACGGATCCTTAGGGCACCCAAGACAAGTCTGCACTTCTTTTACTCAGGCGAGAGGCCGGAGTGGGCAGTAATCTTCCTTTTCTTGTGCTCAAACTGTCCACACATGTTGTTTCTTGATGGTCAATGTGGACCACACAATTTGATCAGTTCAACAGGTAGGGGTTTATAAAAAAATGATCAAAATAAACTTTGTGTAGGTAGGTAGGGGAGGAAAGTAGTGGGAAAGTAATGGAAAGTAATATGGTAGCTTTAGCAGACAATGTGAGACAAATTGGAGCGAGAATACAAGTGATGTGCTCAACCTCTGCTCTTTGATACGACTGCGTTATCTGGGAAGAGTTCGCAGACAGTGGCCACTTGAAAGTATCAGTTCTGAAGTGAGGAGGATAATGTTGTGGTAGCGTCCAGTCAAGATTAGAATTACTTTATTCAGTAAAGTGCTAGTGTCAGTCCACACAATAAACAAGACTCAAAATGTACCGGAGTTAGATTTCAACAGTATTGTGTGAAATACCCACTCCATCTGTAAAAGATTAATAGTGGTAGGGGAGTGAGTGTGTGTTGTGGGGCGGGGGGACGGGGAGATGGGGAGGTTAGGGCTACAGACCTCGAAGTGGGTTGGAGGAACTAGATGGGGGAAGATGGGGGAGGGCTTTCATTCCCCTTCGCTTCCATTCGGCTTATAAATGCATTCCCCCGGTTTTAATAAAAAGCTATTTAAAAGTTCATGTAGGCCCCTCCTCTAAAGATGAAATTTTCATATCTACAAAAATTGTTCATATTCTCTCCCCCAGTCTCCACCCCCCCCCATCCTTGGTGTACAGAATGACCCTCACTTGATTTCCTCTTGGAAAAATCTTGCCAATTTTGTACATTTTAGACTCTCAATTAAATATGATCGATTGAAGACTGACTCCTGAAATTCCTGAGATGGTTAGCATTTGTACAGTAGTCAAGGTAATCCTCCGATTACTACTTTTGTTGTGGCTTTAAAGGACATTGTCTTTTTTAATTGGAAATAAAGTATACTAAATTTGATTAAGAAAATGGCTCTAATCATACATGTACTGCAGAAATCCCCACCTTAATATGCTCAAATGGTTCTTTCTCCTTAAAGATGTGAGAAATACAAGACATCTCTTTATTTATGATATCTGATCATGAGTTTCTGAGTTAATCTCGGAACCATACATGGCTAGGTGTCTGTCTAAAGCTCTTGAGCACTCGGAATTTCACCCGTGGCCAAGTGGGGTTTAATAGCTGTCAATTAAGTAACATGGCAAATATTTAAGAAGAAGAGCAAACGTTATAGTCGTGGCAGCGCCCCGCTTGGGGGGGGAGGGAGGGGGGCCAAATTAGGGGAAGAAACGTGACTTTTTTTAGGGGGAAATTTGAATTTTTTAGGTTTTTTCTTTTTTTAAATTTTAGATTTTTACAAACAATTTTTGTCAAAAATTGTTGATTTTTGATAAATAGGTGATTTTGGCCCAAAATTGCTGCCTTTGCCAAAAAATCCATAATTTTTCTTCTGGCTAAGGGGAGAACGGGGAAAACTGGGGAAAGAACCCCCCATATCCCCCCCCTATGGTGATATATATGGGAGGAAAACCTTGATAATGAGCAATCAGGAGTTGATCCAGGATTATCTTGCCTCGCTCCGGCCAACCTCCAGAGATCACTATTGGTGGTGTATTATAACACGAATCAACCTCAATTATCACATTGTGCGTTTAGTTGATGAGATGATAGACTGATTTTATATTTCTATAGTATACAATGGAGGCAGAACCATTGATACCTGGATCCACACTAACCGACGGCAGGCAGGAGCGATCAGGCTCGCTCCTGGATTGCTCCTGGATCAAGGTTTCCCACAGATATTCCACCATACTCACCTCCCTTTGGCACACCACTCGAACGTTTAACTTGATGCCTCTCACATAAGTTGGTCTCTTTTTTTTGGAGCTTGCAAATTATTTTAAAGAAAGACCAACGTAATTGACAGAAGTTGGTCTTTGCACTCAACTTCAAGATTTAATGGCTTCCATTTCTGGAAAGTTTCTTGGTTTTCAGCACAATTACCAAAGCTGTTAAAAAATTAAATAGATGTAAAATCTAGCCAATTGTACAAGTATGCAAAACCGCCATCTCAAATA
>JAMKCH010004009.1:0-64980 GCA_023653785.1 Ophioderma brevispina
AACACAAACGTTTGAAGCAACTAGAAAGTTGAAACTATTTATTCAGGTTTAGAATCATGAATTTGAGAAAAACGCAATATATTCACCCAAGTATCGCCTATACGTTACTGATATTTTACAACTTTAGAAGCTTATTGTGAGCCTTCTGGGATGCAATATATGTTTGAAACCTATTTACATAGATGGGGCATGTAATATAGATGTCAAAAATACCAATATCTCAAAAATCACTTTTTGCCCAAAAATGTAGTTTTTGGCTAAAATGCCCCAAAAAACCAACCTCGGCCCAAATTGGCAAGTTACATCAGCCTAATTCTGAACACGTAGACATGATAAGCTTTCCATTGATGTATGATGTAGGTGTATGTAGGGTGGGGACTATTAAACTCCTAAAATAGCCACTTTTGGGAGTTCCCAATACTCGCTCCTAAATAAGCAGATGACTTCATCAGTATGGCTATTTATAATAGACGAATGCACTAAAGTAAGTGATATAACTTCCAGCAGTATATCTATTGTTTTCGAAGATGTATACATAAGTTAAATGTGTGTGATGTCACTGTTTTCATTCAAAAAGCTTGAATTGTAACCGTTTATAACCTTGTCGCACTTTTCTATCTATAGTAGACGAACACGAAGCAGCAATAGGTACGTCAGTAGTATGACTATGTGTTATGAACCCCGAACCAGTAAGGCGATTTTAGAAAAACGACTCCTATATAGTGCGACATTGACCAGTACGCACATGGACTTCAGGCAACTATTATCTATAGTAGGACGAACACTGAACCACATAAGCAAATGACATCAACAGTAGGACTATTTAGTATTTAAGCATTAAGCAGATGGGACTCAGCAAAAAACGATCTGTTGATAATAGACGGACACTGAACAGTAGGAAGATGAATTTAGCAGATGACATCTATATAGTCTACGAACACGAACACTAAGGCGATGCCTTCAGCAGTTGAGCATATCTATAGTAGACGGGCAGCCAATAGGTAACGTCAGTAGTATGACTATGTTATGAACCCTGAACAGTAAGGAGGTAATTTTAGCAAACCGACTCTTATATTAGTCGAACATTGACCAGGAAGCACCTGACTTCAGCAGTATGACTTCCTATAGAAGATGAACACTGAACAGTAAGCAGATGACCAGCAGTATGACTATCTATGGTAGACGGACACTGAACAGTAAGCAGATGACTTCAGCCGTATGACTATCTATAGTAGACGAACACTGAGCAGCAAATAGGTAGTGTCAGTAGTATGACTATGTTTTATGAAACCTGAACAGTAAGGAGGTGGTTTTAGTAAACCGACTCCTGTATAGTCGAACATTGACCAGTAAGCACATGACTTCAGCAATATGACTGCCTATAGAAGATGAACACTGAACAGTAAGCAGATGACTTCAGCGGGTTGAGTGTTTATGAATAACGGTAGTAGACGAACACTGAACAGTAACTAGATGACTTCAGCAAAACGACTATGTATAGTAGACGGACACTGAACAGTAAACAGATGACTTCAACGGGTTGACTATTTATAGAAGACGAACACTGAACAGTAAGCAGATGACTTTAGCAGTATCACTCACTATAGACGAACACTAAATATTAAGCAGACAACTTCAGCAGTATTACTATCTATGGTAGACGAACACTGAGCAGTAAGCAGACGACTGCATCAGAACGACTATCTATAATAGATGAACATTGGAAAGTAAGGAGATGACTTCAGCTGTATGACTAACTATGGTAGACGAACACTTAGCAGTAAGCAGACGGCTTCAGCAGAACGACTATCTATAGTAGACGAACACTGAACAGTAAGCAAGATGACTTCAGCAGTATGACTATCTGTGGTAGACGAACAATGAACAGTAAGGAAATGACTTCAGCAGTACGACTAACTATAGTAGACGAACCTGAACAATCAGCAAATGACAGCAGTGTGACTGTTTATTGTAGGTCAACACGCAGATGACTTCAGCAAAACGACTATGTATAGTAGACGGACACTGAACAGTAGGAAGATGACTTCAGCAGTATGACTATCGATGGTAGGCGAACACCGAGCAACAAATAGGTAATGTCAGTAGTATGACTATGTTTTATGAACCCTGGAGGTGATTTTAGCAAACCGACTCTTATATTAGTCGAACATTGACCAGTAAGCATATGCATACTTCGGCAGTATGACTGCCTATAGAAGATGAACATTGAACAGTAAGCAGATGACTTCAGCGGGTTGACTATTTACAGCAGACGAACACTGAACAGTACGCAGCTGACAACAGCAGTATGACTATCTATGGTAGACGAACACTGAGCAGTAATCGGACTACTGCAGCAGAACGACTATCTATAGTAGACAAACACTGAACAGTAAGCAGATGACTTCAGCAGTATGACTATCTGTGGTAGACGAACACTGAAAAATAAGCAGGTGACTATCTATGGTAGACTATCTATGGTAGACGAACAATTAACAGTAAGGAAATGACTTCAAGCAGACGACTACTTGTATGAAAAGACAACTCTGAACATAAGCAAACGCATCAGTAAGTATACTATTTTATTGTAGGTGAACCTTAACAGTAAGTAGATGACTTCAGCAAAATGACTATGTATAGTAGACGGACACTGAACAGTAAGAATATGACTTCAGCAGTATGACTATCTATAGTAGATGAACACTGAATAGTAAGCAGACGACTATCTACGTTAGACCAACAATGCAGAGTAAGGAGATGTCTTCAGCATTATGCAGCATTACGGCTATCTGTTGTAGACGAACACTGGACAGTAAGCAGATGACTTAAGTATGACTATCTATAGCATACGATCACTGAAAACTAAGCAGATGACTTCAGCAGAACGACTATCTATAGTCGAACACTGAACAGTAAGCAGATGACTTCAGCATTATGGCTATTGATGGTATGTGAACACTGAGCGGTAGGCAGACGACTTCAGCAGAACGGCTATCTATAGTATAGTAGACGAACTCTGAACAGTAAGGAGATGTCGTCATCATTATGCAGCATTAATACTATCTGTTGTATACGACACTGACCACTAAGCAGTGACTTCAGCAATCTCTATCTATATTAGACGACACTGAAAGTCAAACAATAGTTAACGTCAGTAGTATGACTATGTTTTATGAACCCTGACAAGTGGGAGGTGGTTGTTAGCAAACCGCCTACCTATATTAATTAATCGAACAATGACCAGAAAGCACATGAACTTTCAGCAGTATGACTGCCTATAGAAGACGAACACTGAACAGTAATCAAATGACATCAGCAGTATGACTATTTATTGTAGGCAAACACTGAACACTAATCAGATGACTTCAGCAGTATGACTATCTATAGTAGACAAACACTAAGCAGCAACTAGGTAAGTAGTAAGCAGTAAGCAGACTTACCTGAAGTAGGCTTCAGCAGAACAATGAACAGTACGCAGATGACTTAATTAGTATGACTACCTATGTTAGACAAACACTGAGGAGTAAACAGGCGACTTCAGCAGAACGACTATCTATAGTAGACGAACCCTGAACAGTAAGCAGATGACTTCAGCATTATGACTATCTGTGGTATACGAACACTGACCACTAAGCAGATGACTTCAGCAATATGACTATCTATAGTAGACGAACACTGAGCAACAAATAGGTAACGTCAGTAGTATGACTATGTTTTATGAACCCTGAACAGTAAGGAGGTGATTTTAGCAAACCGACTACCTATATTAGTCGAACATTGACCAGTAAACACATGACTTCAGCATTATGACTGCCTATAGAAGACGAACACTGAACAGTAAGCAGATGACTTCAGCAGTATGACTATCTGTGGTAAAATAACACTGAAAAATAAGCAAGTGACTTCAGCAAAACGAATGTCTATGGTAGACGAACAATGAATAGTAAGGAAATGACTTCAGCAGTACGACTAACTGTAGTAGATGAACACTGAACAATAAGCAAATGACATCAGCAGTATTTATTGTAGGTGAACACTGAACAGTAAGCGGACGACTTCAGCAAAACGACTATGTATAGTAGACGGACATTGAACACTAAGCAGATGACTTCAGCAGTATGACTATCTATGGTAGATTAACACTGAACAGTAAGCAGACGACTGAACAGTAAGCAGACGACTATCTACGGTAGACAAACAATGAAGAGTCAGGAGATGTCTTCAGTATTATGCAGCATTACGACTATCTGTGGTAGACGAACACTGGACAGTAAGCAGATGACTTCAGTATGACTATCTATAGCATACGATCACTGAAAATTAAGCAGATGACTTCAACAGTATGACTGTCGATGGTAGACGAACACTGAGCAGTAAGCAGACGACTGCAGCAGAACGACTATGTATAGTAGACGGACATTGAACCTAAGCAAATGACTTCAACAGTATGACTATCTATGGTAGATTAACACTGAACAGTAAGCAGACGACTGAACAGTAAGCAGACGACTATCTACGGTAGACAAACAATGAAGAGTAAGGAAATGTCTTCAGTATTATGCAGCATTACGACTATCTGTGGTAGACGAACACTGGACAGTAAGCAGATGACTTCAGTATGACTATCTATAGCATACGATCACTGAAAACTAAGCAGATGACTTCAACAGTATGACTATCGATGGTAGACGAACACTGAGCAGTAAGCAGACGACTTCAGCAGAACGACTATGTATAGTAGACGGACACTGAACAGTAAGAAGATGGCTTCAGCTGTATGAATATCTATAGTAGTTGAACACTGAACAGTAAGCAGACGACTTCAGCAAAACCACTATCTTCGGTAGACAAACAATGGACAGTAAGCAGATGACTTCAACAGTATAATATCTATGGTAGATGAACACTGAACAGTAAGGGGATGGTTTCAGCAGTATGAATATCTATAGTAGACGAACATTGAACAATAAGCAGATGACTTCAGCAGTATGGTTATTTACACTGAACAATAACCAGATGACTTCAGCAGTATGAATGGCTATCTATAGTAGACCAACACTGCACTGAAGAGTAAGTATATAACTTCAGCAGAATATCTATTGTTTTCGAACAAGTATACATAAGTTAAATTTGTGTGATTTCACTGTTTATTTTCATTCAAAAAGCCTGAATTGTAACCGGTTATAATCTTGCCGCACTTTTCAGGTTCTCAAAATGAAGAATTGTCTTTTTTCTTCTTAATAGCATGAAGTTATAAGCACAGCACGCGCATTTATTATTAGTATTCATCGATTAATTCAACGAATAACCTTATCTCGTCTCAAATTGAATCATTACACTTCAAGTACTTCCGTACTCATATAATACGGTCGCATACACGCGATCTCCAGCCAGGCTCGTGCATTGTACTTGTGAGAACGTTATTTCGCTGCACTCGCAATGTATACATATCTAGTTAACCACAACTTGACCTTGACCGTCAAAAGTGCTAATAAAATATTAATTTTCGCTTGATGAGATGTTTTCTTGAGTTATCAATAAATTGTATCAACTGATTTAATACTTGAGTTGATTACTGACCACATCTGTTGTATGTAATTGCTCTTTGGTTAGCCTGTGCCTCTTCAGTTCATCTGATAGCTGAGGTATCTTTGATCTTTTTAAGATACAGATAAGACGATATGATGATACTTGTGATTCAAGTCCAAGTCGGTCATCTTGCGGTCAAGCTCTTAGATCTTTCAATTCAATTATTTTCACATCGTGATTCCCGATGAATCGTGGCCAGTCTTGATATAGCTTATTATTCCTAATACCTGCACTTATTTCGTCCTCCTTTGCGGACAGTTTGCGGACCATAGCAAGTTGAGCACTTTCGGAGAGGGTCTTTACTGATGCATGTGTCGCAAGCATAATTATTTTGTGAGTCCAACATAAATGATTATCTATTTATAGTGGCACTGGTGTAAGGGCATCTGTCGGAACAAACAAACAGACGTTCATACGTTGCAGAAAACGCAAAGAAATTTGGGTAAAAAGCACTTTGAGACATTACGGCCAAATGCCATTCCGCGTTTTGTATTTTCCCGTAGGGCGAACAGACAGTGGTAATCACTTAGCTTTGAAAAAATTTCCATAAACCGGACATACACCACGCACTTAATCCTAGCACTCTTTTTAAATAACAGAACATCAAATCTGTAGGGCCACCATATTCAGATACTTAGGTACGGATTTTCTTGTGAAAATAGTCCGACATATTCTCTACGGGTGCTCTAAAGTTTCAGTAGTAGCCAGCCGAAACGTAAACGCAATACAAGCAATACGCGTGCCATCGTGCATAAGTATTAAGCCTGCTGAGAAGCCGTAACAAGAACTCGCTAAATCTGATCCCCGATTCTTCTAGGCGTGAAAGTATTTTACCAGCATCCCACCACTATGTTGTTCTTTCACCAAGACGGTTTATTCAATATCCGTGACACGTTTGATTTAATTGTCCTGTTTTTCGTTTCGGCCAAGTTCCATTTGCACTTTTTTGTTTGTGGCTATGCAACATGGCCTGAAATCGCAACCGGTAAAAACAGTGCCGTCTCAATAACGCTTCAAGAAGTTCGGCGGTTCCTTTTGACTTGGTAAATAAGCAGATGTCGTGATGACTTCGGGATAATTTGGCAGCAGATTCAAAGAAGATCTTTGCTCTTATAATGGGTTCTGGGTTTTTATTCAGACTTGGAAATAGGTCACCACTTCCCCTTTATATAACCTTAACGTTCTTCGGAAGTCAAAATTCAGTCGCACCACGGGTCGCTTAAAGAAGCAAAAGTATAAGCGCCACATCAGGCAAGACTAGGGTTCAATTGTAACATTTTAAATAAAACGTCAAGTACAGTATTTTCGGTTTTCTGATCTATTCTAAAACAAATTCAATCACCAGCGTAATAGTCCCGGGCTTACTTTTAAAAGTATCCCTTATCAATACTGTTTGGTTGAACAGATAACAGTATTGTTCACAATACAATAATTCGCCATGATTTGTCATAAATAAACGTACAACCACCGTTTCCACATTCTCGTGTACTGCATACAAAAACGAAGGGGTTGTGATAGTGATTTTGAGTGCAATATTTAATAAATTTAAGAAAACGAAGAGTTGCAACTGATATTAACAAACCGAATTCCGCGTGACCGAGGCATGGACTTTCATTAATGACATGTAAATTAACCTATTTTGAAAAAAATACAAAACTTAAAAAAAACATCTTTTCTGTTTTCCTTTCTTTTACACAAAAGGTAAGGCACTATATGATTATTAACATCAGTCTTGATATAAAGCACAATAGCAATAAATTTTGAATTTGACTACAGGTGTTGGATTTTGGACACCAAAGTTTTTTATAGCACTATACGTCTGAATCAGCAACATCATATTACATGCTTGGTTAATGATAAAACGTTTTAAGTGCGGAAACGCACTGTAAACGATGCACCTTATTCGGTCACACTGTATCTAAGTTACTCCATAACTGTATCTCGATGTCTCCACACTGTAATCTAAGTGTCTCCATGTATCTAGTTCTCTACGCTGTTTGTATGTCTTTACACTACACTGTGGCAGGCATACAAGTGTCGTTCATTATATTTATCATGTCGCTGGTCCAAAACTTTGAAATAATTTCCCATCCATACAGAGAGCCCGTTTCACATTTTACTTTCAAAAGCTGCTTAAAATCTTTGTGTTTTTCCTCGTGATGCTTAAGTTTTTTTCTTGTTTCATTATCCTCCTCTTGGTGTATTTCCTGCTTCGGCAGTAGTTTGTATTGAGCTTTGAGCATTTGTCAGTTGATAAGGCCGCATAAAGTATATTTCTGTACGTATTATGTAATGTATGTATGGTATGTATGTATGTTGTTTATAAAATGCAATAAGGCAGAGACCATAGCTATCTTATTTCGCCCAATGTCCTACCATAAATTACAATTTAACATTATTGAAGTTGTGTTTATGTATAGTGATTTATCCAAACAGATGGATAAAAAGATTTTTTTCCAAACTGCCATCAATAGTAATGCGTCAATTACTGTGTATTTATAAAATAATCGATCCGTGATTTGCAAATATAACACAAGCATATGTTATAGACTATTTAGATATACACACATATATAACGGAGTGGTTGAGCTTTAAAAAGTGCGCTATTTTTCGAGTATCCCCTCCCCAACCACTATTTGAATTAAATATCTATATTACTAAAAAAACCAACTTTGGGGTTTTTGTGGTTTGTCCGGCTATGCGTTTCGCCGTCCTTTAAAATCCGATGTGAATTTTGGGTATGGGTGGTAGAGCTCCGACGTACAGGTTTGTGGTCACGTTTTCGAGGTCATGTGGGGTCAAAGGTCATCCGGGGTCATTATTGGATAACTTGGGCGTATGCTTTGGACGTATGGATATGAGATTTGGTGTGGTGGTAGAGTTTTGCCGTAAGAGTTTAGTGGGTCCACGTTTTCGATGGATCATTTTGGGGTCAAGGTTCCATCCATGGGTCATTATTGGAAACTTGGGCGTGCTTTGACAGCGGAGTATGAGTTTTGGTTAGTGGTATTAGAGTTTTTGCCCCGTTATACGAGTTTAGTGGTCACGCTTTTGACGGGGGTTCATTTGTGGGTCAAAGGTTATCCAGGGTTCATTATTGGATAACTTGGGCGTGCTTTTTGACGTAGGGAATATGAGATTTGGTTGTGGTGGCTAGAGTTTGCAGTACGAGTTTGGTGCTCACGTTTTCGAGGGGTTGGTTCACTTTTGGGGTCAAAGTCATCAATGGGTCATTTATGGATAATCTTGGCCGTGCATTTGAGCTATGGTAGAGTTTTGATATGGTGGTAGAGTTTTGCCGTACGAGTTTTAGGTGGTCACGTTTTCGAGGGGTTCATCTTGGGGGTAAAAGGTCATCCAAGGGTCATATTGGATAACTTGGCCGTGCTTTGACGTATGGATATGAGTTTTGGTGTGGTGGTATAGTTTGGCTGTACGAGGTTAGGGTCACATTTTCGAGGGGTCATTTGGGGGTCAAAGGTCATCCAAGTGTCATTATTGGGTTACTGGGCTGTGCCTTGACGTTTGGATGTGGATATGAGTTTTGGTTGTGTGTTGGTAGAGTTCGCCGTACGAGTTTTTAGTGGTCACGTTTGCGGGTCATTTGGGGTCAAAGGATCAATCAAGGGTCTTATTGGGGAACTGGCTGTGCTTTGACGTATGGATATGAGTTTTGTATGGTGTTAGAGTTTCGCTGTTTGAGTTTAGTGGTCAACATTTTCGAGGGCGGTTCATTTGGGGGTCAAAGGTCATCCAGGGGTCATTATGGGTAACTTGGCGTGCTTTGGACGCAGGGGTATGAGTTTTGGTATTGTAGTAGAGTTTTGCCGTACGAGGTTTGTGTCGGCATGTTTTTTGATGGGTCATTTGGGGGTCAAAGGTCATCGGGATCGGATTAGTCGGTAACTTGACCATGTTCATGCTTAATAATGTGTAAATGTCCGGACTGCTAATGAGGTCGAATACTATTATCTAACGGCCGCAGCCGAGATGCCCTGTCACCACTTAGCGCCAAATGTCCCTGCTTGTCACTAGGTTGGGGATGCCAGACGGATCCCGCCGGATTTTTCCCTAAGCAATGACATCAAGTAGTCAAAGGGGCGACGACCCCGTTTGGGCATGCGGAACTTCCAAAATGGCGACGCCCAGACCACTCGCCAATCGCACGACGACAGCGACCGGCAAACCGTGACCGGCGCTGGGCAACAGAAGACGGAAAACCGGAGGGAGGGACCCATCTCCTACATCTGTGCCCATGGTTTTTGCTCGCGCCAGGATATGGGGTATGACACTAGCATAAGAAGCCCGGTGCAGGTACCATTCAGTCCACCCTGCAGCTCCCCCCCCATGGTCCAGGTCCCAGGATCCACAAACAGGATACTCTCTACACAGGCTGAAGAATTTTCAGCATGGTGAATTGGGAGATACCAGATGCCATAAGTGGTGTAGTTTTTGATTGCAGGCATTCCAAGCTTGTCCTTTGAGGGACAGGAAGCCCCTTCGCTGGCGGCAACATAGGATCCTAGGTATTTGAAGTCCTTGACATCTTTGAGTTGGCAACCATCTGCCGTGCAGACAGGTTGACGACCGTCTTCCTCACCGACAAGCCACACATTCAGCCTTCCCGGCACCCAGATGCAGGCCGACCCCGTCTGCAGCATTCCCAAGGCGACGTAGTAGACCCGTGACACCCAACATATCAGAACAGCTGCTAGAGCTAGACATCCGCCGCAGTCAAGGCCCGTGAGACGCCGACCCACGCGACGTCCGGAAACGCCCGGGCCCGATGGCAAGTCCCTTGTCGTTCATGAGGTCAAGACTGTCTGAGGAGGTAATCAACCACGGACCACAAAAGAGATTAGGAGAGGAAAAGAGGCATCTCCTTGGAGGATTACAGTAGTTGTTAGGGAAAATCCACCCCGTTGGGCCCATCCATGGTCTGCCACACCGCGTATGGGTTTTCCTACATGATGGCAATTGCCTTGACAGTCTCATCTGGGATACCGTAATTGGCGAGAATATGCAGCATTAATCCCTGTTAAACTGTCAAAAGCCTTGGAAAATCGCGAACACAATTGAAGCCCCCTCTTGGAGGAACAACCCTCAACTCCCCCATGATCCCCACGAGGGCAAGCATCCGAGGCAGTGTCGATCCGCCTCCGCGAAAACCGCTCCGGCTCCGCCGAGACATGGATCCACTGTGAGGAGCAAGGACTACGCGAGCAGATGGGCTGCAGATCTTCGAGGCCAGTGGGGACAGTTGTATTCCCTCTGTAGTCTTGGGGCTGTTGGAGGGTTTCGCCTTTCCCCGGTAGAGGAATGATGAATCGATGTTGAAAAGGCAGCTGGTTCGTTTCCCATGTAGGTGCATCCAAAACTCCAACAGCCGCTCCTGGAACAATAGTGGATTCCCCCAGACCACTGCAGGAACGCCGTCGGGAAAGAGTCGTCCCGGTGGTCCAACCGCTCTCAGGCAGATCCGAAAGTCCACCACAGTGAAAGCCCAGCCCCGGACGGGAAGGGCGTCCGCCACCCCGTGATTGAAAGAAAGGTTCATCAAGGTTTTAGGTTATTCTGAAATAGCGTGCCAAGTAGAGAAAAATAAAGTGCTGGAAAACCATGGGTCAAGGCGCTTTTCAGTTGTTCACCTGTGATTCTTATAGGTGGGTAGCCCTCTTATCGATCTGCTCCCTCAAGGCCTCCCAGGCAGATAGCATGCTTGTTTTAAGATGTAGGGAGTCAAGTGCTTCAGCTTGGGGACTTAACATGCTCCTCAAGCACCATATTGTAAGCGTCATCAAGCGCAGCCTAGCGCATCAAGGTTCTGCTTGGAAATTCTGGTGGATTTAGTACCGTGCTTCTTGGCTGCAGACTCCAGTTTGTCTCGGCTTGCTGACTTTGTCGTTTGAGGCAAATGCACAGTAGTCTTCTTTTCTAGGTCGCATCTCCAATGGCCATTTATTGTGCTGAAGTGAGGACATATACTGCGCTGGAGTTTTTGTCTTCAACGCTCTTCACAACAAGAGCTGTTGAACATGTTCTGTACCGCGACAGGATTATGCTCAACAAGTTGATCCCCCAGCTACCTTCCTCCAGGCTATTGTTTTCTTGGAATCTCTGGGAGGTGGTTTACTCTGTCGAATACAGTGCCTTCTGAAAACATTCCAGTATACTCAGCTACGGGGGCCGCGCGCAGCGCTGGGCTCCCCGCTAGTATGAGATCTAAGAAAATGATGGTTGTGGTTTGAAATATTGGGTGGAGGATGGTTTCTCGACCCAAAACATTTTGGGCTGCACATTAAGCAAATTTATCATTTTTAAAAAATTTAAAAGCAAAATTTTTTATTTTTTGAATTTTACATTTTGTTTGATTTGTTTATACTTTGCGTAATGGGTCCAGGTATACCAGTTGTGGTGAATGTGACTATAAGAAGGGTGAAAGGTGATTTTTTTTGTTAAAAATTCTAGATCATATATATGTATA
This sequence comes from Ophioderma brevispina, assembly GCA_023653785.1. Taxonomy (NCBI): domain Eukaryota; kingdom Metazoa; phylum Echinodermata; class Ophiuroidea; order Amphilepidida; family Ophiodermatidae; genus Ophioderma; species Ophioderma brevispina. The sequence continues at coordinate 12,074 of JAMKCH010004009.1, forward strand.
AGAACGTGATTTTTTTACCCCAAACAACCCTGCTACATTGGTACCAACAACCATCCGTACGATGGAGGGGACATGCAGAAGTCAACGTCCATTGCATTCAAATTAATGGGGCTCTGACCTGATTTTCGTTTCCCCTCTACTTTGGTAACTTAAGCATAAAAGTAGTCCTTACTTTAATCCTATGATGCTCCACCAATTAATTTGCAACTTTGGTATCCAAATCGGTCGAATTAAGAAATTGACCATACAACTGAAATTGACCCTTTTTATTGATGTTTGCTGTTTTAGCCTATAACACTGAAATTAGGATGTAGATAGCTACAAACTATACCGTTTTCTGAATCCTTATGAATCAGGGGTCCTGTCAGGTGGATATAACATATTTAATCACTCAACCCGTTTGTACTTGAGATGAAACTGTCTGCTAGCTCCCAGGTTAAAAAACAAAAAAACCGAAAAAGAAAACCAAAATTCAAAAAACAAATTTTGTATAAAATTGAGTTTTTTTTCCATTGACCGACTATAACAAACAACGCAAGGAATGGTAAGCGGAACTATGTTTATTATGGAACAAGAGCGATTCTAGTTTTTTAAAATAGTACAAGGGGCCGTTGGGGGCACTAGAATAACAAAAATACTCATAAATTCAAACTGAAGTGTATGAAATCCAATAGGAACTGTAATTAGAGTTCACCAGGCAGACAAGGATGATTGTTTCTATTAATCTTTCCTGAAAATGCCAAAATTTTGTGCAGCCACACAAGTGTTGCAAACGACACCCATGTGCGCTACAATTTTGTATTATTGTACTGTTCTCATGCTATCCGCTAGGAAGCGACGGACACCTCTGTGTGACTTAGTCAACCTATATAGCATTACAATCTGTCGCTCCTCTGCCAACCATGGCTTGTTAGCTCAACTGGCAAGCGCGCTTGTTAATAGGAGGTTGCCAGGTTCGAATCCGGCCAACAGCACATGGTTCTTTTCAACACTGTAGCACTGGCGAGTTCAGAGGAAAAGATTATAAAATGAAATTAGGTTGGTACTGGTTGTCTTCTGTACAGTTAATTCAAAAACATTAAGAGGTTATGATCACAACCAGACGTGAATGTCACTTAGCTAGCGGCCATCTTGGTTTTAATTCAGTTCACGCGAGAGTGAGAGAGAGAGAGAAAGGATATGCAGACGGAGGAAAGGGGAGACTGCACGGAAATGGCTGAGGGGAAGAGAGGAAGGACAAGACGGTACGGACACAAACTTTCACATGCTAAGAGCATTTCACCTCAAGAGAACAAAAATACAGCTCTACAATACGCTCCCCATTACTCCATTGCGTAGGTTATCTTTATTTCAGGGGGATTCACACTCTACCTTTACATAATCGACACAAATCACTCTAATGTAAACAAATATAATCATTACTTGGAATGTCATCAAAAATTCACCTTGTGAAGCATGTTCCCCCTGTGTTACTTGCGCCTACTCCTTTCATTTTTTCTACCCCCCCTTTTTTAGCCCCTATAACCTTTCTTCTTGTTTTCCTCAACCTTGTAATCCTTCCCCAAATAATTCCACTTTTACTTTACAGATTGCCAACAGTCTTTTCTTTTTAAGCATTACATAGTGCCAGGATTATACCAAAAATGTTATTGCCATACACGAAACACTTGGGGTGTTTTAAATAAACTATTGCCAATAATTCACAAATGTTTGTCACGTGAAATTAACAATTCAATCCATCACTTGGCAAACACATTTTTTGCAGTGTTTGCCAGCAAAAAGTGACAAAAAACCCCCCCCCAATAACACTTCTGTTCCTTTTTTCATTATAACAAATTATTGATAGTCAATGTTATTTCATAGGCCAAGCATATGAGCACATGGCACAATGTGCATTATAGCAGTTGTACTATATTAATTTTCCATTGCAACATTTATAATGAACATATTAACAATTTGCTTATTATTGATGGTTAAATTATCATCGTGGTCATGATAAGGGACCTTGCCTCATGGACTTCAGGAGTATTTTGGTTGTAGTATTTTCCAATGTAGAAGTTGCCAAAATTCACCATGTGCAACCTTCTGTTTGCCTTTTAATTTCCCAAGTTCTAGAATGATAAGATAATGTGCACGACTGAAAAGTGTGCAATCAGAATGTGAATCAATGTGTATGTTATAGCGCCCTCTATATGCCATTTCTCCGTAGAGAGACGTGTTAAACTAGATTTTGAGGAAAAATCATATTTGCCCGCAATGAAATTTCGTAAAATTACACAGGATGAAGTTGGAGGAATAAATAATCCAAATTAGTTGTTAAAAGTGTGTCGCCGTTGATATTTTTTGTCATATTAAAATAGATGAGACTTTCAAACAGCTTGATATTTTGAGTTTTAAATGTTGAGCTAGAATTACTGTAAACAACTACAATAATTAATATATTATAGTTGCGTTTTGGTGTCCATTAGCTGTCTGTACTATTTCGTAATATTCACCTGACCATATACTACTAGTTTTGTCCACTTTTTGCCAGTTTTCACCGGTATATAGACCCCCTGGGGCCTTAGTCCGGGGTCCATAGATAACAACGGTGTGAAACTAATGTATGCATGAAGAGTCGACTGAATCGAGTGCCCTTTTCTTCACCGTTGCAGATGAACTATGAGTCCGGAGGACTATATCTCCTGCCACACCGGCAAAAGCTGAGAAAACAGGTTTTTTTCTAGCGTTTGTCATTTTGCAGGGTAAACAGTTTTTTACTTTTTTGTGGCTCCTCATTAAAATATTTTGAAACATTTTCTTTAAAAACATGGTGTGCTTTTGGAAATTAATCTGTTTTTTACGAATGAGAAGGAATTCGTTTGCACATCATATTATAATGATTATTAACTAGTATCATTCTGGATACAAATCAGAATAACAGTAATCAATTAGGAATTCTAGTACCAGCACAAATCGAGCGTTTGGACGTTTTGTTTATCGATTTTAATCTAATAACATTAAAGGCCGACTCAGAGATTTCCTGAGGAGGGCGCCCTCAATTTCCAAAAAAATCGTGTTTTTTGCATGTACATAATGCTTGTCCATATACTAATCACTGTGTGAAATTGATTTTGAAATTGGTATTTTAATTTCCTTCATATAGAAAATCACAACTTTGTTATAAAATTCCGGATCCGGAAATTTTGTTATACACAATATCCTATGGGACGTAATACTACACATAAATGTTTACTGCATCAAAACGAAAAATCCGATTCATCTCAAATTTCGGAATTGTGCATTTTAGGTTACTATCTTTAGTTCTAGTTGACTTTTTTCATTATTACACAAAAAAATAATATTTCGAAATCTCTGAGTCAGACTTTAACAAAAAAACACTAAAAAATTGCTGGTCGTATTTGATGTTGGGGAAATAACTTGCTGTTGGTAAAAATGTCGGCTTTCTACTGAGCGATATCCAATGTACATTTCATAATTTTATGATATATCAGAGGCAATCAACTTGGTTTGATAATAAAAGATTCTATACATAAAATATCTGAAAAATTGATCATTTATGTTGGTTAAAATTTTGAATCCACTTTTTTGAGTGTTGATATTTCAGTAGTTCAAATATCAACCCATTTTATCCAAGAACTTTGGGCAATCCTTGTTTTTTTTTGGGGGGGGGGGGTTATTATAGCTGCCAAAATATTGAAAAAAAAACTTTCAAACCAATGTTTTCACGAGGGCAGGTGCAGAAGTTTTTATAATCCGACGGACTCATAGTTCACTTACAACGGTAAAGAATAGGGAACTCGATTCAGTTGACTCTTTACGCAAAATATAGTTTCACGCTTTATCCGTTGTCGTCTATGGAGTCCGGACTATTGCTCCCGGCGGACTATATCTCCTTTAGACGCACTCAAAACCACCTTGGTTACGCCCGCCCCTTAAATCGACATTTTGTTGTTTGAAAGACATTCTTCAATGAAAGTCGAATGTAAGCCTATTTTACTTGGTTGTCTCCTTACCTTCGTGTTAAAGCAAAAATGCTAATTAAATCAACAAAATTCATGCAAATTTCACTGGCCTATCAGGAAAAATTACCGATGTTGATATCTCAGACACTAGTCTTAGGCTGGATTAGGGGTATACCAAACGAGAAAACACAGGAATGGTAAGCACGCCCTCTTTCTTGGGTAAATGATCAGTTGCAGTTGTCAGCGAAAATGTGTCAAGAATTGTAAGTGGGTGAGAGTGGGGTTTTGGCCACGGTATAACAAAGAATGATAAAACGTGTAGTTTCATATTTTCCATGGTGTATAGTTTAATATATTGGTCGTCCATTTTTTTTATGATGCAAAGGTATACAATCGTGTCCCGTCAAATTTGCCAAATAGACAAGTCTTTAACAATAGAAAACTCAAAAAATGCGTCTCGCCTGAAGACACGATTCAAGACAACGCTCAAGACGTGTCTTTCAGCAAGACTGTCATGTCTATAACTATATAGGGAGACACAAAACGTGTCTTAAAACTCTCAACAGACAGACATGTCTTACATCATGGAGACCAATTTTGGTGTGAGATGTTTCGGTGTGAGGCAAGTATAGGCCCACCACATTCTCATCATGACAATTCATTTTTTAGCAGGAGGTAAAGAGTTTGGGTACGTATAATATAAACAGTGTAAACCTTGACCTGTAGTGAAAATTGTATGTCATCCAAATGGTACGAATACGGACCAGTGTAGTGTGGTTCGACTAAAAATTTGCAATGGTTCAAATAGGTCCAAAGCTATCGGGAACATTTTAATTGGTTCTGTATTTTTAAATTTAAATGCAAATTCCTTTATTTTGGATATAATTACGAATCAATTGTTATGATAATACTTATCACATCAAAATGTTTCATTGTTAAGTTGATAATTGCACCCATTTTGCAGACTATTGCTCGAGGAAATACCATAAAGCACAAAATAAACCCCGCGCACTTCTTTGTTGCTTTGTTCTGGTAAAGAAATCGTCCCAAAGAACGTGAACTCTTGACCTCACAAATCGGCAAGAAATAAATAAAACATTTTATCATTATTCTTTGTTCTTGCACTTAGGCAATTGGAAACGCACCAAGTGACTGTATTTTATTAGATATTGTAATTCATTTTGTTGGTACGGACATTTTTTTTCTTCGACTGGTATATCAGAATCCAGTGTGTTATTAGCCTCGGGTACAAGTGCTGTAGCACGCGTCACACTCAATAAACCCGTCGCTTATGAACATACCATTTTTGGAAGTCGGCCGACGTTATTTGGGTCATTCAAGACGGAATGCCTGCTAGTGGCGGGCGTGAGTGCTGACAAAATTTATTACCAAGCAAGAGAGAGTTTTGGTTGTTGTGGAAATAAAGAAAATACTAATGGAACGGTTACTGAAATGACTTAAAAATTAATAGGCAGGTTTTGGCACAGTTACCGCGCCAGACTATGCAAAAGATGAATTTCTCTCAAAACCTAGTCAGTTGAAAAAAAGCAGATAGAAATTTCATATCTTTGAAAAATATTTTGGGCAATTACTTAACTATAAGATTCCAAAAATTACTCCCTTGCGAAGATTGAAATTTTCAATTAGCCCCGTTATAGTGAGCCCGGACCTCACTTTTTGCACTCTTTTTACATTATACACAAAAATGTTTGGTTTTCCTGATGAAAAAGTTCCAAATATACTACATGTATTTGAATAACAGATATATCAAGGTTTAGTTTGAGATTTTCGATTTTTTTCCATAAACCAATGTTTTGTTTTATTTAATTGTTATAGTTCTGATTTTCGTTGATAGTCCGAATTGTTATTTTTTATTATAGAATCAACAAGTTCGCGTATTGATCCCGTGAATAAGGTGGTCAGGTTTGTAGGTCTGGACGTCGGATTTCATTTCATTCTACCTTCTACTGAGCATCCGATTTCATTTTTTTCACTGACCGGTCCCTCATCCTTGACAGCTGCTGGTTTATCGTTAAGTCAAAACAGCCCTGGGCAGGTCCGTGGATGGTTGCAAAGGCGTGGGCAAAACCAGTGCTGATGTTACACTAAATTGATGGGAAAATAAATGAAAGTCTACTTCTTCATGTTTCTTTGTTTGAAAAAAATGTGGGAAAGTGATCAAGAGACCTCTATTGAATGGGTTGCTAATGCGGCTAGCCGGCGATGTTCATGATACTTTGCTTATTATGTTATTTTTGATGGGTCACCGTCAGGTCAGATTTCGCTGATATTTTTATCACTTTAAATCTTGTCACCCATCTTCCCAGGGTCTTGCAGAATATCATGACATCAGCATGGACCGACCTGTATCGCACCAAAAGGTTATAATGGAGCAACAACTTCCGTGAGAAATTATCTCCTCCGACCCTTTCAGGGACAAGGCCCAAGAGGTGATGAGGCCGAAAGGACATGCATCATCACCGTCTCGTCACATCTCCTTGGGTCATTTACCCAGAGTTGACGCGCGACCCTGTCTTTAAAATCTTTTAAAGTCCAGATGGGATAGAAATGAGTTAGAAACACCGCGGCTAACACATTTCTGCCTGTATATGGTCATAGGGGCCCCGTTGTGGCCCCTGCTCGTGACCTCTACTCCCCGCACGTGGCACCCTCGGGCTGACGGACCGTGTGAAAATCTAAAATCACTGTAAACTCCACTTCGAAACAAAAATCCGAAGTCCGTCATATTTCTCATAGTGACGTCAAGACTTGCTGAAGTTGGAAAAAAGCGCGCTGCTTTCAAGGGTGCATGCATCCCAAATTTCTCTATAGACAGGGCTGATAGACCGTCCAATTCCAATTTCATATAAAGGGGGATGACCCGATTTAAATCTACATTTTTCATCTTGATAGAATGACCTTCACCCCTAAACCCCCATCTCTAAAGTTTCGCGCCGATATTTCAACCCGTTTTTTTTTTAAATGAGAATTAAAATTGCTATTTTGTATTCTCCATAGAGTCCCCCTGTGTAAAATTAATATTGGTCGATCAAAATGGGGCATTTTCGCTCATAACACCCAAACCAAATATCCTTTAGCCCCAAGATTTGACAGGGACGGTAAATGAGAATAGTAGCTTTCTTCCGATACCAAAATTTTGACCACTTCCGGTAAAATCTGGGATCCCTGGGGACGAGGCTATTAGCGATCGGACCATGGACCTTTAAAACATCCGAATGAGTTATCTTAAAAATATGAACAGTGTATATAACAAAGGCCAGTAAGTGTTTTGCAAAATAGTGGTCACCGAATTTCACAACCAGAAGTATTTAGCCACGCGACTATATAATTATAAAATAAAAAAAATTCCTGATGATACAAATTCATCCGACACTGACGGGATGAGTGCCGAGGTGTTTCTACAAATCTTTAACTTTAAAAATACGTACTTTGGAATGAACGAGAAATAAGATGCCTCGATTTAAAAAAAAAACATTAAAAGGTGCTTCGTATATCTACGGCATAACTGGTTCAATTCGTTGAACTTAATTTTGTAAGACTAAAAATATAGAAACTTGGACCGGCGAAAACCTCTATTTAAATGCAAAAAAAAGGTTCCAGTGTTTTACTATGCTCCACCAATGAACAGTAAATTCAATTGAAATTTTGGAAATGAGCATTTTGAGCAATAATCTACTTCCAGAGAAACATCTCGCGATAGACCTTTAATAGCACACATTCAGGATACCTTTAAATAAGCTAATGCCGGCGTCAAGACATTTACATTACCATACCTGGTTGCTATAGTAAACCCTGCGATGCCAAGGGACACCATTTGTTATGTTTAAAAACGATTTAATATTTGCAATTGAAGCACTGTTTTTCATTGAATTCGGATATTATGATCAGTGTTATGGCAAACGGTTTGTTTAATGCAGTCTTCTGTCAAGGGGCCCAAATGAACCAGATTTGGATTTTTTTCTCACTCCAATGGTTTTGTGGCCAAACAAATTGCCAAAAAATTTCAGTAAAGAATTAAGTCGTTACCACAGGAACTTGTCCACCTGGCTTCCAATTTTAGCCAAGTAAATTTCTAAAGCTTGGTCTGGCCAAGGGATGGAGCTGGAGAACAGGATGTGGGGGTCTGTTCTTACCAAGTGAAGCGGAACATAATATTGCATTTTATGTAACATTTCTCTCCCTATTTTAGTTTACTCATTTCCACATGGTCACACGCACACCTTCCACAATGGAAGCAGAGGTCACGTAAGGGCATTTATATAATTAAAATATGAAAATTTAGCAACTTAATTTGTGTTATTTATACAAACGCTGCAAAAGCACACGTGTACACCTCCTGCTTGGCGTAGTGGATAATGCATTAGCGAGTCACGTGACTGTAAACAACCATTCAGTTTATTTAATGTAGCGTGTAGAAAAATTGACATATCGTGGTAAAATTTGTTTTGTAAAGGGATGTACTAAAAAAATGAGCAAAATGTTTTGTCAGAAATTAAGTTATTGGAATGGTGTGACCATGTGAAGGTATTTCAAATTGCAATTGACGAATATCCTGAATTAAAATTCGCACTCATAAAAATGAATTTCTCTATAACAAATTAGTTGTTTTTAAAATATTGTCAATAATCCCGAAACGGGGCTTTTCTTTTTTTATTTTCAACATGAATACCAAGAATAATTAAATTCATATTATGTACAAAATGTTTCTTCTTTACATTCATATATAGAAATATACATATACAAAGCAAATACAAAAATGACGTAATACATGACAAATCTCTTCAACTTTTATCGTTCGATTAAAGCATTTATTGAGCATAATAAATAATTATTTGGTCCACATGCATAGAAGTATTTGACTGGATTAGCTAGGTTGACTGGCCTAAAGCTAACCATTAAACAGGACAACAACAATTATCATGGACTCCTGTTTCTGTGTAAAACATTTACTTTTTTCTTCATTAAATAGTGGAAATCAAAAGATCTCTTTTGAACTCACAAAAATATATAAAATATTTCAAGAAAATCTATATCTCAATAATTAAACACATCAATGTTTTCGCAACAAGCGTTCTGGTTTGTTTTTTATCGATTCTCGTGTATTTTGTTGTAAGAAATAGGAATAGCAAATCGGAATAAAAAAGTGAAGTTTTTGTTAATACAAATAGGGTTCTCGATTTGTCATTAGAAAAGCGGATTTTAAATGGCTGATTTATGAAATAATGAATACAATAAATTCGTATTTGGCGTATGAAAATCATGAAATGGTCGGATTAGTAGAGTATCAAATGCATGAATACATTTTCTCTGAATAGATAAGGCTCATAGCCGTTTCACCATGAAAAGGACACAAACGTGATATAACAATATTTCCACATTAATAATATTACGGGCTTATATAAAATCCATTTTATATAATATAGGAAATATTTGAGTTGCAAAGTCCGTGTCAAAAAGCATCGTCATAAGACGCACACTGGAAGTCGAGAGTCATGGCATCAGCTACTTGACGTTTCGGTTTGGTGTGGGCATTCTTCAGCTTGGGGTATATTGCTGCATCAGTTTTTACAGTTTATTTATCCAAGGCACTATGGTTCGGTGTGTGAGCTGCAGAATGTTTATTGAGTGATGAATACTATAATACGGTCGACAGTTTTAAGAATACGCTGCTGATTCTCTCAAGGTTAGGCCTTGCTCAGTGCTGCATCAAGCCGCGGGATTTTATATATAGTTTTATTTAATGGCTGCATAGACAACTTCTGTACGTATACACACTCATCATAACTGGCTCGAGGCGGTAGCTGACTACGTTTATATTGGCAGTGATTCATAGCAGATGAAAAACAAAAATGCTCTTCCTCCATTTCTCGAAAAAAAAGCAACGCTAAACACTTGGCAAAAACGATACACATCAATGTTTCATACCTGGAGAAAGACAAAATGGGAAAAAAAGAATTTAGCAATTTTCGTTCTGGCTATATATGTAAAAGACCATACAAAATTAATAATATAAGCCATTTTAGATATTTGCGTCTCCTACTGGAAACTTAGTTACACCCGTTAAAGCACTACTTTTGAACTCGGCAGATTTGGAAAATATTTTGCATGTCAAGTGCTTTAGGAATTTTTTAATAACTTGCTGACCAACCCGGCGATGGACATCGGAGCTATGATTGAAGAATTTATCAGACATGACTCAAATGAGGCTAATAACAAGGGCCAAATTCACTCTGCGCTTGTAATTATACCGCTCATTATTACCAGCAAATCGCTGGGACGCATCCGACGTGAAAGTATTAAATCCAGAACGTGCCCAACCAAAAAAGATGTACTAGGTGTCGGTTTCACACCGTGTCAATCATCTCCGATAAATCGGCCTAATCACGACCCATAACGCAAAGAAACTGGATGCAATACAAGTTCCAAAAGAATATTCGACAACGGTTTAGCTATACTGATTACAAGGCGATGTTAAGCACGAATCGTCTTGTTGGACATAATGCAAAACACAAAAAACAAAACAAGAAAATCGTTGGAGCTGAAGAATCGACTCCACTGCAAATATTATTTAAAAAAAAAAAATTAATATATGAAAATGGACATGTATGAGGTCGTATATAGGTCATACTCATAGCAACACCGAGGACAATCCAAAGCGCCCAAATCGGTTTGTATATAGTTGGCATACTGCTTTGCTGTAATATATTTGATTCTTTTTGGCGAGTTGCCATATTGATTGAGGCTTGGTAACCATCATCTGGTCATTTATCGACCATTCAAAAACAATATGATAATTTTGAGGTTGTTAAAAAACAACTGAAACCAAGTCGTCAGCGTTAGCACAATGTTTGGATAATAAACTCGGGCGGCCGTAAGATATTACATTCCAACTTTCAATTCTAGCATTTCCCAGATACCATAAATGCATCCCGATTCCATCACTAAAATAGTGTTGATTATTGAGGGCGTAAACGGAACAATCCAATAGTTTGTGTTGCAAAACCGATCATATTTGTGCCCCTATTTTATGGGCTACCTTGGTCGATGAAATTGATCAGAGTTTTCATATTTGCTGTTGGTCAAAAGTCACATATTACCTAAAAGATTACAAATTGGGAAAGCATTTAGTGATTTTGCCCAATTTTGTCCTAAGTAATTTTTTGCAAGCGAAAACAAATTTTACAAATTCATTGACCAAAATAGTCAACGTATCAAAGCCAGTTGCATTGATGAAAAGGTCAATGACCGTATTTATCTGTGACCTAGTTTTGACCTACGACTTAAGTGAGACATGATATTTTTGTTCATGTCTTGATTGTCCAAAACAAATACGAAGACTCAATATTTAATTCACTTTCCAAGTTACAGCTACTATTTTAAGAATGAAAAATTGTGGGTAAAATTGAGACATACCCTTAAACGTATATCTCAGCATACATCGCTTTTAGAGTAACTTGAAAAAGGAGAATCTGAAAAACCAGGCATGATAATTTTCAGATTAAAATCCGAATTCGGATTTTTATGTTGCTCAAAAAATCTGAATTTAGATTTTGTTTCCCAAATTCACACAATATAGTATTTTCAAGCCCATTTCGAGGTTATTTTCACGCTTTTTTATGTTTTATCACCATTTTTAAAGATAAGCTCACAATCATGCCTGGAAAACAAATGAACACCATTATCTCTAGGGACATTGCTTGATTTCTATGATGGTAGGTAGCTCCTCAAGGTCCAAATCAAAAGGCGTTTTTATGCATTTTTCTTCTATACCCAAAATATACAATTTTGTAAATTAAAAAATGCGCAACTCACCTCTGTGGCTGTTAATCTCTGTTGCTGTGACATTCTATCTTCATTAAGTTGTACTGAATAACACGGTGTATTTCTATTTACAGGTTTGTCTTCGATTACTGCTCTGTAGATCAAAAAAGAAAATACAAGGCACGTTTTAGTCGACAAGCCACTATTTCTCATCACATTTATCAGTATTATAAGATGTTCACTACGGTTGGCTGCCGAGAAGGGGTTACTCGCGGGCATTTTGCCACTACGAACTTGCTTCCATTGCTTGAAATTACATGTTGGGGATATAACGTGCAATATGGTTTCCAGAGTTTAGATCAAATCCGCACTGTTTAACGCTAACCCATTAGTAACAGATGGGAGCAGTCAGACACTCCGTCCATAGGATCATCAAAAAGTATTATGACGCTAACTGCTACCCAACCGTGACCGTCTTTGTCAAATAGTTTTGTATCTACATACACATTAATTCAACTGCACGATTTTATTAGACACTTCAGTTTCCATATCACAAGTACACTGTAGTAACACAATCGTACACCAAATGGCGCCAAATTTAACATCGCAAGATCACATGTGTTATATAATTTGAAAACAACCTAGCGTCAATGCTTACATGGGATGACAAAATTCAATTGGTCTTACTTTTAAAAACTATCTAGTGATTGTTTAAAGGGGCATTTCGTGATCGACGGACTCTTCTCGATTTAGCTAAAACTAGATTTGTAGTATTATCTGAACTGTTGACTTCAGTATTGTATGTTATAATTTTGACTTGATAATTTGATCACCACTGCAAAAAATTCAAATGGATAAACAACGGCACAATGGCCTATGGGACGTTGTAATTAATTTGTTCATAACACTAAAACGCAAAATCAACAGAATTTTTTGGGAAAAGCATGAACAGAAAGTATATACTGAAGTCACGAGATGCACCTTTAAATTACTTGGCATTCAACAATACAAATCCAGAAGAAATAATACTTACGATATTAACTTAATACTGTGTCTCGGCGATGACTCCGGGGTATTGCAGTGAGTCGTCTGCAGCGAGTCAGTTCTTTTAAGTGGTGATGGTTTTTCATCATAATAAAAATACTCCTCAGAGTCTGTGTTTTTTGGATATGAATGTCTTGATTGTGGCACATATTGAATACATTCTTGGTTAATTTTTTCCACGGGTAAGCTATCGTGGTGGTATTCCTTTGACGTATAGTCTTTGCACGTAGATTTTTTAATATTGTCACTTTGTATTTCTAATTGTTTATTGCAAACTTTCTCACTAATGCTCAGCAAAGGCTGGTGAGTCTTTAGCAGGTCATCCTGCGAAAAATGGTTTTTATGTAACGTCACATTGTGGCGATTATTTGGGGTAGAGTCCACTTTCTCTACATCGTTTCTATCATGGTTGTGCGAATGATAATGTCTTCTACATGCCACAATAATAAGTATAACAAACAATACAATAATCAGCACACCAAATGCAATATAAATACCAATCTGCATAACATCCGTAAAGCCTTTTCCTTTGTCAGTTGAAGTAAATTTGGGAGACGATTTGGTAGTATCCAAGGGGTCGGTTGTTGGGAAGCGTATTTCACAGAAGAGACCTTCCCAACCTGGCAAACACAAACAAACATCCCGATTGCTGTCAATATCCTCAATGCAGCTACCTCCATTTTGACAAGGATTAGACCTGCTGCATCCTTCTGCAGGATCAACGGTGGTGCAGTTCCTACCCATATACCTTCAGGACAGATACAGTAATATCCATATGGAGAATCATCATCCAGGATGCAAGTTCCGCCAAATGCACAAGGGTTGTCTGTACACGGATCGTGTTCCATGATTTCACATCTCTCGCCTTTGAAACCAGAAGGGCATTCACAACGCAGGGACTCGAAGTCGGCCACACAGGTCCCTCCATTCTGACAGGTATCATCGCCGCAGATAAGCAGTTCACAGTTTTCACCAGTATATCCACTAGGGCAATTGCAAAAGAAGGAGTCGACCCGATTGAAGCATGTGCCACCTGTAAACGAGGTTGAAAAGTGTTACTACAAATTGTACCATATTCGTATACTGACAAGACTGGCATAACACAGGAAACAAGGTTTTATTAACGCTTGATTTCAAAAACATCCTGACTGAAGTGCCTTGTTCAATTTTCCACTTAATAGCGTCACAACATGGGAGCATGATTCAATTGACATCGCACCTGCGCCTGGCGTATTACCTATATACCATGATAAATAACGAATCACTGCTGACTTTCCATGCGGTATTGTGTTTGCTCTAGAGGAAAACAAGTTTTCAAAAATCACGCCATACTTACCATTTTGACATGGAATTGTGCTGCAGTGGTCGCGGATTTCGCAAAAGGTCCCTCTGAATCCGAAAGGGCAGACACAGTAGAAACCGCTATCGATGTCGTAACAGGATCCGCCGTTCTCGCACCTGGACTCCTCTCCACACCGTGTTGGCAACCGTGTCGGCGACGGTGGTTCGTAAATTTCACAGAATTCTCCGGTATAATCATCGGCGCAAAGACACTCAAAACCTGATCCAGTGCTCTGTATCAATAAAAAGATAACATAATGTTAGAAAATATTGCAGTTACTATGAGATACTATAGCTACATCTTCTGGACAACAAAGTCCTGCTATCTACAGTAGATAGCAACGCCATTACGGTAGAGAGCACGAAGCAGTGTAAGCACTAGTGCGCTTGGCAAATTCTATTTCCAGATAAAAGCATAACTGCAATTCTTCATCAATAAAGGCATATAGGAATTCCTAGAGGATCATTTAAAAGTATGACTAAGTTGTTCATCCACAGGCACTTGTTACTTACCATACAGGTGGCTCCATTTTGACACGAGCAAGCCTCTCTGATCCCACAATCCTCCCCAGTGTAGCCTGGTGGACAGTAGCAAGTGTAGCCATTAGGTCCCTCGTTGTGACATGTTGCACCATTTTTACACGGCCGATGGTTGGTACAATAGTTGAGATCTTTAAGTAAAGAGACAACGACTTGTTAATTGAATGAAATAGCATGAATTAAGTCATTAGACAATAACCTCGTCTCAAAGTGCACAGTTACCACTGTCGCTCTATCAAATAGCACTGTGCAATATTAATATCAATTATTTTAACAGTGTAGCATATGGTAGCAGTCACGGCCTACTGCCCTGCTTATTTATCATGTATACCAACTGATGCACATCACGAACCATGTGGCAAATGTCGCCTCGCTCCTTTGCATAGATGTTCAGGATATATAAGAAAGTTTTATTTATGCATTTTACTACTATGAGAGGTCTGTCAATTATTTACCTTCATCACAGAGCATGCCTCCCCAGCCTGACCGACAATTGCACTGTCCTGGGTATTCACAGGTCCCTTGTTGACATCCGGGATATCTGATGCATTGATCACACATGTCCCCTTTCCATCCTGGGTTACATCTGTTAAAAGCAAATCAATGGGGTTAATAAAGCTGTACAAACTACGAACATATTGAAATTAACAAACTCTTTTTGGTATTAAAAAGTACGGGATTGCTTTCTTAAAAATATGGAAAAAAAAAAACAAACACTTACGTGCACTGTCCAGGTTGGTCGCAGCTCCCGTGAACGCATCCCCCTTCGCACACGGCTGAAAAAGTTAAAATATATTGAACTTTACTAATTGTTTTCCTTTATGAACGACATGAATCACTTTTTAACCCGAAACTTTTTTCTTTGGTTTTTCAAAAGGTTCCCATAATGCAATTCCACGTGGTAAGTATTTTAACCGGCGGGCGTAAAGAGGCACGCTGGGCCTGCGTTGGCTGTCATCGCAAACAGCTGTCAACGCACGCATCAGATCATGGAAAGTATGGCTCAAGCTCATCATAATAACACTACCAAAAACATGCTATACTAGTCTACAAAAGTTTCTACCTGCGAAGCTGAAATATGACGGCGATCCCTGGGTCATTATGATAATGCCGCCATCATATCAACAGCTGCACAGCCTGCCCGCCAAAAGCGGACCTTGCCGTGAACTATTGCAGGCGTGCGACCCACACACTCCTGCATGAGATAACTTTAATCTTTGGCACGCGACAATGTGGATCCGGAGGGGACCAAACGATTGCGTTACGATTGTGCGGCGTTCAAACTTCCGTATTAAACATTTGACATCGGTTTTTAATCTTCAACATGTTTTTATTACGTGTAGTTAGAAAATTGATTTTAACCAATTTTTTTTTTACATCCTTCACATTTAATAGAAATGTTTCAAAATAACTGCCACACGATCAGAAGTTTATGAGGTCACCACCCCTTCCCGTACTATGAAGTTGTTGACAGATTTTCCAACCTTGATGCTAATTTCCGACGTTTCAATGGAACCAATTACCGTCTACAAAGTAAAACCTTTATTTTGGAAAAAATTCAAACACCGAGTATTTCATTTATGCACGTTCAGGCAGCTGGCATATATTAATTAAATGCAAGCGAAGAGTGTTCAAAATTCTATGGATCTATTAATTCTATTGATCGAGTTGTGGTAATAACGCAAAATATTGAAGAGATGTTATCATGCAGGCCATACCGTCACACGCGATGCCAGTGACAGATTCCATCGTGAAGGCCTAATTGGTGACGCCCGCCGACCTCAATCTGAACTCGTGGGAAAGTAACCTACCAATTGCCACAAGAATGTTCAAGTAACAAATAAGCTCTTCCTCTTGTCAAATTTAAGTTTATTAGGTTCTCCAACTAACTTCAGTGGAAGCTCTGATTTGGGGTATGGGTTGAGACGGGGGTGTGAGTGGGTCCCCGGGATTGGGTCAGGTAAAATATGAAACCAGGAAGGATGTAATCGAAAGAGAGAGAGATTCAACCGTCTGTTCTTGGAATTCCCTTCAAATTTCTTATCCAAGGTATCTTATGATCAACAAACACGTTTTCGATTTCCGCGTATTTCGCTATGCCAAAGGAAATTGATAAACCTGACAAGATGCCCGTTGCCGAGTTATTTCTCCTTCCTCGGCCAATGCACTCTATTAGTTATCACAAAGATGTACTAGACTTAAATATCAGTGCTCAACATGCTTTTTACTGGTATTTGAGTGAGACAATTTCAGTATTTATGATTATTCACTCCAGTACTGAAACTTGAGCTCTAATATTTTTAGACTGGTGGGATGCCTTCACTATCCGAAATATAGGCTATACTCAGCCGATATGCATGATAAATAATCCCGCAGATAGCCGAAAAGTCTAAAGGTCAGTGTTTTGTTCCGATACCTACAAAATCCCAGGGTACTCCAGGGATACTGCCAATAAGGCCCCTTTTATCATTTTTGAGATTTTTCGCGCCATCGACATTTTAATGAGGTAATGTTTTTGGCGGGAATGGCACGTGCCGCTTGTTTTTTGGATCGCGACCAGAGAATTGTTAGGAGCAAGGCCAAATCTCAAAATACTTCCACAATCCACATTTATATTCGTCAAAAAACATTTGTGAGTATCAAAAGGAGTTGACCCCGCCCTGCAACTCAAAGCTCGAACTAAAGACTGCACATGGTGTATAAGCACAAACAGTCACTGCATTAAACATAAAGGTCAGATTAAACAAAATGGGAAGTTGACTTAGTGCGAGGCAAGGCCAAATAATAAACATAAGATTTGTGGGCGAAAAAAGTTCACGCGTGTGCACAACTTTTGTTTTGTGTCACTCATTGTTGATACGTACCATTATCACAGTAGCTGCCAGTCCAACCAGGAAGACATACACGCTGTCCTTCGCTGTCACAGGACCAATGACCGGTGAAGCTGTCCCGGGGAACACAACGATTTGCACATTTGGGACCATAATAATTAGCCTCACAAAGCACACGATATGCGAAGTCCAGTGTGTGATGGTCATCTGAGAAGGTTTCTAATGCCCACTCGTCGGTTACGTTTCGAAAACGCTGTACTGCAACTCGTGATAAAAGAACTCTTTCACTACCTACAATAACAAAAAATAAATTCTGTTAAAATAAATCTATTTTATGAACTATCGCAAGTACTAGCAACCCTTATACTTCGATGTCCCACTTCGGTTCCCTTATCAAAACATTTAAGTGGCCTGCCCCAAGCCTTGGTTACGTCTCAGTGCATTCTAATAATATTCCACCCCAGAACAATTGCAGTCATTCAATGACAACACTGATGAGTATTGTGTGATTGGCCAAAAGTCGCGTGGCAAAGCGTGGTTCCCACCTGCCAAACTCGCAGCTCAAAAGTTGATATTTGTTAGTCAAACAAACACACGCCTCTTGTGTTCAGAACAAAATACTAACCTGGTCCATTCTTATCATGTGACCAAGCCTATTGGAAGTGAATTAAAAAAAAAAGATTTGCTATTTCAATTTGACAATTCTGTGAATTAAATGTGATGCAACCGCAATCCCTTCACTTAAATCCATACTTCTTAAAATACCTCGCCACGATTGGTGACGAGTAAAATAATTATGATCTTACACGAGGTTTTATCTGTCATGTCTCTGGCATAGACCTATCCAAATTTGACTGGAAAATCTTGAATTTGACTAGAGTCTGTCAAACCTGACTATATTCTGTATTTTTTTTTACTAGAAACCTCGTAAAATCATGATTTTAGAGTGTAGATTGATATACATTCAAATAAAACAGATGGATTAGTACAAAACTACAAAACACACAACACCAGTACTGATTCAAATGAGGTGAAGAGGTGAAGGATTTATACATGTATGCAGATGTTCACGCTCGCACGAAAAACCTTTAACGCGAATAATCCTGTTCTGGAGACTATTTTTGCGCACCCAGACTAAAACTGAACTCGTAGTTTTAACTTAAGCATTAATTTTAAAGCATGTTTTTTTTTCACTTCCGTGCTCGGGCTGACAACTTTAATACAATGAAAATATATAATAGATATCTTGATACATCAAATTCCAATGGTATTTTAGCAAACTGCAAAAAATTTATACCAAATTTAATATAATTTTGATCCGTTACTTTTTGTCCACGTTTTTAACGCAACAGTTTATATGCGCGGTATATATTCAGATCATAAGAACCACTTTTAAGTCAAGTTTCAAGCTTCACAAGATTTTCCCACGCCAGCGGCGCTCATGAATTTCAAAGTATATGCAACATTTGAGTGAACTCAAAGACTGTCTTTGTAAACTCACGCTCTGGCAGCTGGCGCTGAAATAAGATAGTATATAGAACAGACTACACCAGTGCCAGAGAAAATTTGCATTGCAATCTGATGACGGGAATTAGTTATGTTAAATCTGTATTCCCACTCAACTTTCCGTCTTGTAATATTTAATACCGATTAATACATGCCTTGTTGGGGAACTTGGGAAAGAATTTCTTGACACATCCCCGTGCAGTTATACAGGGTCGCTTGCCAATCTGGTTCCCACACTTCGAAAAATGACCTTCGCTGGTTCAAGCGCAAGTCTATACATGTTGTGTGTAATTGGTAGGCAACCAAAATTAAGACCAGACATGGGAACGAAAAACATATGCCCCATGATGGTTTGTTTGCTAACTCAGCTGACCTTTCAGTGGGTTTAAGGTTTATTATCAACCAATTTCAAATGTTTATCACAAATCGCCGTGCCCTATTGCATCATTTATACTATAATAATATACCATTTGATTAACTTTTGAGGGTATTGTCATTATAAAAAAAGTAAAGGAAATCATAGAATTACCATTTCCGGGTGTTACTTTAGCAGAATATCACCAATGAAAGGCTTGACCTATCAACAGGCTATCGGCCCAACATCCTGCTTAGTGCTCAGGCTTCCCCCCTTGCCCCGCCCGCCACTGCCCAGACTTGTAAAAGCTTGTAAAGCCGAAAAATGTCACAAATTGCAAGCCGCTTTAAATTATTCAAAATATATATCGCTCTAAGTAATTTTAAAATGCTTATAAAACAGCTGCGCAATTGACATTAAAGGTGTTTTATCGGCTCCACAATTTTAGGTTGCTTCGGAGTGATGACAGAATTAAGTCGAGCTGCTGAAACCGAGAAAAAATACGAAACAAGTCTTTGTAAAAAGGTGAATTTCTGAGTGCGGGCGCGCACGGAACAAGCAAGTTACAAAAGATTACAACGTAAGATGACTGAACAAAACAAATAACAGCTAAAGGTTACGATAAAGTTCGTTGACACTAGCCTATCAGAATGCATGCACTGAATATGATCACATGACATAACAAATGAGATTTGAAATAGGTTAGAAAACACGTGACTTGGTACAGTGCAATGCCC
Organism: Ophioderma brevispina; assembly: GCA_023653785.1. Lineage (NCBI taxonomy): Eukaryota > Metazoa > Echinodermata > Ophiuroidea > Amphilepidida > Ophiodermatidae > Ophioderma > Ophioderma brevispina. The sequence goes on from JAMKCH010004009.1 coordinate 32,175, forward strand.
TCTCGGAGGAGGGGGGTCAGCGATCAAGTGATATTAGGGCTTACCTTCAAATGGTCCAGTGTGTTGTACATCGTGATATGCCTCAATTATTAACGAGAATGCACCCTGTAAACAGTAATCAGAATCAATTGGTTAGTAACTACAGTATGAGAAATTGCCTTTTTATATTTAATTATGCTTCCTTTCCACAGACATACAGCAGTTTAACTTGCTCATACTGTAAGCTACTGTGCAATGATGCGGATCTGTAATGGCCAATAATATTCAAATCGAGCTGTGGGGTAGCTAGCTCAATCAGGGCCTAAACAAGAGTCATTTTTATTTCAATAGAATTCTCAATTCTTTTATCTTGTAATAGGCAATATAATAAAAGGGAGACCACCACAGGCCATGAATTATATCTATCACGCAAATATCCACGCACGCCTGGTATCGGTGAATTTGATGAATCCATTCCCAACAGGGGCAGCTGCGAATTATGGTTTTGATATTAGAAATGTGGCCGATGCCTTTATCATAAAATCCATCTTTGAATGTGTGTGACGTCGTCGAACAAGAAGCTATAAAAGCTCTAGAATAACGTCCATACATAGAATATTATACAAACACCACACGTCACAGTACACCAACGAAAACTCACCGGCCAGTCGAATATAAAATCAATCCGAAGCGGGTTGAAAAAATTTTCCTCTGGCTTAGGTCCACTTGGAATTTGGAAAGTATTTTCTCCAAGAACTGGTGTTATTATGCTCCCATAAGTGCATTTTTCTTGGTCCGTAGGTATATCCTGCATAAACTGAAGAAGACAAATTCTGAAGAAAGTTTCACAAGGTGTCGTGCACTGTCCCGTTGAGCCCGTCCCGTTACAGCATTGTCCTTCCGTATCTACAGCTTGGTCATTTATAAAAGAGGATAATTGCAATTCAAACCTTCCATGTATGTCGCCAGCTAATGCTGCCTGTGAGTGGAAAACAAGATGCGCATGTTAATAAATATTATGTAGCATTACGATTATTATTATTATTATAGTTACAGGATTATACCACCCACAACAACACCCAAAGCACATGCTTTTACCAGCTACATCTCGATGTAAAATTATTGAAATCGTATTCAATTAAAAGAATTATAACAACACTCACCTTTAAAATTGTGATGAAATACACTGTACATAATATAATATATCTCCAAGAAAGTTGTATGTGTCCCATCATGTTGGATATTTGTGCTCAACTCTCTTGGCGAGAGCGAACAAGATATCCGATGTTGCTGTGCAGGGTTCTTCTCGCGTTCATAAGAGATGCTATGTGATGCTCAGAGCAGTGGCGTTCTTTGTTAACTTGGACACACCCTCCACTACGTGATTGACAGGTGTCGGCGAATCACCGACTCTCGCTCCACGTACGCTGTCGATAGAGGGATATCGTAGATAGCGGCGTCGAAGCGTAGAGCTAGGCTGAGGTCAGAACTTTGCCAACTGTACAGCTAGGCTAATTTCCAAGTTATAATTCCAAATTACGAAGGGACAAAAAATCTCCACAACAGAAATTCCGATATGATTCCAAATACAGTAAAAATCCACAATTACTGTACTTTCACGAAAAGATGAGACGATATATTTCCATAGTAAGACGTTATACTTCCCGAGTGATAGTTGTAATGCTCTCTCCTCAAAGTCTGTGACTGAATTTCAGCGGCCAGCGTAGCAGGCGTTGCTTATATATTCTCTGCATGCATTGATTAACATATTATTATCGATCACTGGCACGCGAGTAAGTGTGCCTCTCCTCCTCAAGAACAAAGTGAGACAGGAGAGAGGATTGGCTTTACGATCGAACTCCTTGTAATCAGTTTATCACGTATATAAACGGTGCACTTGCTTGAATCAATATCACACACAGCGAGTACTGAACATCTGTCACAAGCAAACATGCACGAAGGCAAACAACTTCAATAATTTGTTGATATCGCAGTTTGTCGAAACACTCAGGTGTGTATGACTCTGGACCTGCGCAAATTCCTATAGACTCTACTAGTTTGAGCTAATTATCATATTCATATTTGGGAGGTTTTTGGTCTATTTGGCACGCGCACTAGACAGTCACTGCGCCCGTGTTTTCAAATTGTCCGTATGCCCCTTTTTGTTTGGAAACTTATGAAAGAAGACTACCAATAAGGTCCCTTTGTTCGGCACGCGTGCGGCTTGTTACTGGGTTTTTGTTATGGTGAGTCCCCCATTCTTTAGCTTGGGGCATTGAGCCCATTGTAAATGTGTGGTCAGCTGGGAACCATGGTGCTTGCACCTGCCTAGATTTCGTATATGCTAATTGTTCTCCTGCTTATCTTGTATGTTATTAGTCGGTGGTGTCTCGCCGTGACCTCTCGTCAGTGTAAGTAGCGACCAATGAGAACATGCGATTGCGCGTAGTCGCCGGAAGCGGTTGGGAATGGTTGCTTCCTGTATGTAATGCAAATTTCACCTATGATCAGGAGTTTGAGATTGATCAAGTATGAAAATACTGCAAATAAATAAATAAATGTTGTTACAAATAAGACACAATTTCTGGAGTCTGAAACGGGACGACATCGGAGAGCACGCGCACACAATGTAAAAGCCAGTGTGGCCGGGTCGGATTTAGAACTCTGCTCTGTCTGATGGTCAGAGTGTCACTGATCTTAGTAATCACACATACTCAGGTAAATCAATCGAGGAAGCGATTGCAAATATACTATCAGTAAGTACACAAGCGTTTGCTATAACAGGGCGAACAAAGGAACGGCACGCGACCGTATACCTTGTTCTTGTCTGATAGCTTATTAAAAATGACAATGCACATTGCACAGGTAAATCGATGTTATCAGGTTTGTTGAAGTTTATTGGAAGTTAAACAAAAGGTAGTACCGGTAGCTTTAAAATTTTAGGGTTCCAGGTCTACCCCATCCGGCGTCCCATCTGCCACCATCATCAACACGATTTAATCCTGCTGAAATTGAGAATGGACTAATCTAATCTGAGCTGATTATGATCAAGTGTGTGCATGTATTTTCTTCTTTCTTTGTTCATTTTTTAATGCCCCCCCCTTCCCCATCATGTAACCCTACCGTTTACTCTTTGGACTCACGTTCAATCCATTACGCCCAAAGCCCGCACACAGGACATCGGCCTTCTGATGACCCCCCAGCCGTATGCTCCGAGGTCAACGCCTCTCACAGTTCAGATAGCAGAATTGCATCGTATGTCCCCATGGCAACGCATCACGTACCATTTTCATCTGAGCTACTGTCTCCAATGATGGTTTTAATATGATTTACAATCATGGCACGTGGCGCATATGGTCAATTACGCGACGCCACGCGCCTGGCATAGCGCTACGCCAATGCTTACCGTGATAAAATTGTAATAACTATAGCGTACTGACTGGGTCAACGACAGGGTGACGATCTTGTATCGTAAATTATGGAGAAATGATTTAGGATTTGTGGACGGGATATTTGAAGATTCTAGATTCCTGTGTACATTCTTGACATTGTCCTGATTGTATATCTATTTTTTCCCCAAAAACTACCCAGTTTGAAACCCTGACCTTAGCAAAAATAATTTGCATGGGTCCCTAGGAGCCCCCTCACGCCCCCCCCCCGTTATGCACTAACGGAAGTACATATGACCAAAATGAAATGACTTTTAGAGTTACTGTAAATTTCCTAATACACCTAGTCACGTAAACAAAGTAAATAATAAAGAAATTCTTAGAAAGTATAGTAGGCCATGGTGCCATAATATTTTATTTTCATCATATAGCGGTTCACTGTAGAAACCTATGGTAAATTAACGTTAACAAACGGTAACCCATAAAAACAGATATTTTATTTTGTGACATTATTAATGCATAAAGTAGTTCATTCTTTACCCAATAAGCAATAAGCACAAGGTCTTGGTGAAAGCTGAAATCAAAAACCGTAGAAACGGAAGCAAGAACAATTGAATTAGTGTATTTTTGCACATTTGGCGGACGCAAAATGAATGTTTTACCTAGTTTCTTATGAACAAAACAACAAATATCATGTTTTATGTATTCATTGTTGATGTCTTTAAGCAATATTGGCACTTTTTTGAAGAGCGCCACCAATTGTCCAAATTGAATTTTTGCACAGTACTGCGGGTAATTGTTAGGAAACGATTACCTGGCGAACGAGAATGCTACAAAAAATGCGTATTTCATTAGAAAAATAAGCAATTTGGTCATTAGAATTGGCTCCCAGATTGGACTTAACGGAGATCGGAAGAGGCTCCGTTATGTCCGTCCAGATGATGAAATAGTGAAACCTCGAGAAAATAACCTCAAATTTGACTTCCAGAGATATTAAAAAACAAACTAAGGATGAGCCGTAGGACAAGTGACATGGCGCTATTTCCGGCTATATTTCCCATTGTAAGGCCGTTTCCAGCAGACGTTGAATTTTACTTTCGGGATCCCCGATAAATAATTGTTCTAGTCAAAAATCCTTCGTTTGTGGACAAAATAACCTCTAAATGACTGCCAGAGCTATTAAAACAACTAATAGATGAGCGGTTGACACGTACATGGCGCTTTTCCCGGCTATTTCACAGTGGAAGGACGTTTCAGCAGCCGTGAGCAATTAGTAGCGGGGCACTCCCCGATAATAATTATTTCTAGTACAAAAATTCTACGTTGGAAACATAGACATTTTCGAGCTTAACCATTCACAGCGTATAGTTTACAAGCCAGTTACAAATGCAAACCGTGTAAAAAATCTCCAAATTTTTGAAAAAATTGGGGCGCGCCCCTTCAAAAAAAATGTGCTAATTGCTTTTAAGTCTTCTGCAAGGTGGTGGATTTCATTAAAAGCCCTTTGGAAAGTGGTTATATAATTGGAGCCCCCAGTTCCCCAGTTAGCACTAACGGAAAGTATAATTAGAAACCCCTTTGGCCAGTTAGTGTTAGATTGGGGGGGAGTTCCGTATACAAAAAATGAATTGTCATTCTATGAAGAGTATTATAAAAGTCACATAAGAAAGTCTTCCCTAACTGTATAATAATACAGTGAAAATATGTCATTTATGTAACATAAAATGGATATTTATATGACCAAGACCAGCATACATTGTTTTTTTCAAAGGTTTTAAGAAATTACTGGTAATCTATTAAACGCATCTGATATCTGAGTGGTACGCGCTCGTGCGTGGTGGTATATTTAGTAATATACTATATATATATAAATATATAGCATAGATGGATTATAGATATAAATATATAGGAATATCTTATATATATATATAGATATATATATATATATATATATATAATGTGTGGGTGGGTCGTGTGTGTGGGTGTTCGTGTGTTCTACAGAGCGTACCTTGTGCGGAGTAAAGTAAATATAGGTACAAAGTTACATTGTGGGGGTTTTTGTAATATGGGAGTACCCCCACATGAATCTTTGCCAAATGATGTTTTTTGACTCTAGGGCGGGGGGGGGGGGCGGTAGGTATAGGTCTAAGCTCTGGGTGCCCACAGCGTGACACATGGATTGGTATATTGCTGTGAGGGGGTAAAAACTTATACCAACATAATACCACAGTGTAATTGAATATACCTCTACAAATACACCAACAAGCATTATGTACCGATTATACACAAAACACAACAAACTTTGTGGGGGTATTCCCACAATGTACCTCTTGTACGGGAGTGTTGGTGTGGGTGTGGGTGTGTGGTGGTGTGTGTGTGGGTGTCCGTGTAAGTCCGTCCGTCCGTAGCTTCCTATCTGCACTGGGACATCAACCGGACCTAAGTGCCGGGTCATTCGTCTTGGGGCGGCTTGAACGCGATATGTATGGCACGCGATAGGGACAAAAAACTTGAGTTTGTAAAAAAACAGAGTATTTAGAAAAACTAGCCCGGGGAAGTAGAGGCCAGGGGTTCATCGCGTTGCTTGTACATGGCATTGCCAATTCTGACCCTTGACTGACGTTTTGGCGAATTAGGGATGGAGTTCTCGACGAGCTATGTTTTAAAGTTTGTAAAGTTAAATTTTGGTGAGTTATGGATGGAGCCCATCGATGAGTTATATTTGTAGAGTTATTTTTTGATGACTGATGGATGGAGTTCATGATAGAGTATGTTTTAGAGTTTGTTGGTGAAGTGGGGACATAGCCCACCTTTGATGAAACTTGCAGGGGGTCCTCGTCTTGGGAAGACTCTGAAGAGTACTAAGTTGTGGACGCCGGGGTACACGGGTGCCCAAGCCCAGTCTTTGTTTGCTCTTGAAAACTGTCAACAATTGTATTTAAGAAAAAAAGCTCACCCGATGCAAGGAAACAGTAATCGCGAAATCGGCCCCTTTGTTACTTATCCCGGACATTTACCTTTCCCGTGACCTTTTAGAGTTATTTTGGTTGAAGTTGGATGGAGTTCATCGATGAGTTATGTTTGAGAGTTTTATGGTGAAGTAATCGCGAAAGCGGGTGGACAGCTTAGTAGGGACATAGCTTTCTTGTAAAAGCATTTTTTTTTTAAAAGACCAATTGAACCATTCATATAGTAATAGCCAAAACATTACCCATTCATATAGCAATCATGTCCAAAAATATGGGCAATTTCCTATAGAGTAAGGAACATCTTAAAATTGGGACCAATGATATAAGATGGCCAAAAAATTCCCATTTAAAGACTTCCTAATGATCTCAAAAGTGTATTTGGTTTGACAAAAATGTCGTGAATTTGTTTCAGTCAGACATTTCGCTGGCCAGGCTGATAGCGTGGGGAGCTAAGTCAGTACATGGTGGTATATGGTGTACACTAATTACTACAGCAAACATTGGAACTTCACGATTAACTGTGTTATGCAAATTCAATTCTTGGTCAATTGTGGCATGCAAGTCATGTGAAAATAAATACAAAACAACAAGATGCAAACAACCAAAGTATAAGAGCTGAAGGGACATTAAATGTTATTCAAAACCGGGGGGGGTGGGGCTTTAAAACATTGATAGAGTGTATATAATCCTATCTGTCATTACCGTTCATGTATTGTGTAAAAGGGGATGGCGTTTCTTTGGTCATTATTTTACTCAGAAGTTCTGAGCAAAATAAAGACCCCAAGAAAAACACACGCAGGAAAAAAAAAACATTCTTATGTTGTATTTTTTAAGCATTTATTTCTGGTTCTTGCAAAAGGCTGCAACATGTTACTCTATTGTTTTACAAGGTGGAAATTCACTTGACCTGCGGTTGATTGTACATGGGTATCAACATGATAAAATTGCACAATTAGTCAGAATTGGTTACTCTCATGACCCCGATTGGATTAACGGCAGCATGAGTGGAAGTACGTTTATGGCCGTCCATGATAAAATAGTCACACCTCGAGAAAATAACCTCTACTTGACTTGCCGAGGCCTATTTAAACAAAACTATGGATGAGCGTAGACACGTACATGGCGCTATTTCCCGGCTATTTCACATTGGAGGCCGTTTCCAGCAGCGTGAAGGATTATCGGGGATCCCGCAGAATCAGTTTTTAGTCAAAACGTCCTTCGTTGTGACACAAAAACCTCAACTGACTTTGCCCGAGCTATTTAATTAAAACAATAAGATGAGCGTAGACACGTACATGCGCTATTTTTCCCGGCTATTTCCCTTTGGAGGCCGCTTCCAGCAAGCCGTTGAATTATTATCGGGGGATCCCCGCACGATAATAATGATTCTAGTACAAAATTCCTCGTTTGGACACATAGACATTTTCCGAGCTTAAACCATTAACAGTCTAGTTTACAAGCCAGTTACCATGCAACCGTTGTAAAAATCTCCAAATTTTTGAAAAATGGGGGGCGCACTTCAAAAAAGTGCTAATATGCTTTAAGTCTTTGCCATGGGTGGATTCATCTAAAAGCCATTGGGAAAGTGGTTTATATAATTGATCCACAGTCCCGTTTTATGCACTAACGGACGATACACCTATGCAGTTAAGTGTTAAGATGGGGGATTTCAGTATACACAACACTGAATGGTCATCCCTATGAGCGTTATAAAAGTCAAGAAGAAAAGATTTCCCTACACCTGTAATTAAAATAACAGTTAAACTAGTTCATTTCGTGTCACATAAAATGGATATTTATATGACCAAGACCAGAATAAACATTGTTTTTTTTTTCACGTGTTTAGAAAGTACTGGTCAAAGTCTATGAAATCCTCTTATATTGAGTGCGTTTAGCGCTCTGAGTGTGGTATATATATAGATATAGATATCAAAATTATATATATATATATTAGAAATATATATATATAATATATAATATTATATATATATATAAGATATATATTATATATATATATTATGTGTGTGTGTGCTGTGTTGTGTGTGTGTGTGTGTTCTTACAGAGGTAATTGTGGAGTAAATATAGGTACAAAGGTACATTGTGGGAGTTTTTTGTCATTATGGGAGTACCCCACACTGAATCTCTGCCAAATGCTATTTTTGGCCTCTTTAGGGGGGGGGGGGGGGGGGGTAAGGTATAGTATAAGCTGATGGGTGCCCACAGCGTTACACATGGATTTGGTATTGTAGTGCGGGTGTAAAAACTTATACCAAATAATCCAAAAGTGTATGAACGATAAACCTACCAAATAACCCCACAATGCATGTATGTCGATTTATACACAAAAACACCAACAACGTTGTGGGGATTTCCACAAATGTACCTTTGCGTTTATGTGTGGTGTGGGTGTGTGGTGTGTGGTGTGTGTTGTGTGGTGTCCGGTCCGTCCGGTCCGTCAGTAGCTTCCTATATGAACTGGGACATCACCGACCGTGAAGTTGCAGGGTCATTCGTCTTGGGGAGGGCTTGAAGGATATGTATGGCACGCGATTTAGCGGACACAAAAAACTTCGAGTTGTAAAAACAGAGTATTTAATAAAACTAGCAGGGGCAAGAGAGCCAGGTCATCGCGTTGCTTTATACCTGGGCATTCTCACTTATGACCCTTGACCTGACGTTTTTGGCGAATTATGGATGGCGTTCATCGACGAGCTATGTTTATAAGTTTTAAAGTAAATTTTGGTGTGAGTATGGATGTAGCCCTCGATGAGTTATATTTTTAGAGTTAATTTTTTGATGACTTATGGAGGAGTTATTGACGCGTTCGTTTAGGGAGTTTGTTGTGAGAGTGGGGAAAGCCAGAGCCTTGATGAAACTTGCAGGGTCCATTCGTCTTGGGGAAGACTTGCAGAGTACCTACTTTTTGGCGACCGGACGGGGTACACCGGGGGGTCTGCCCCAAGCCCAGTCCTTTTATTTGATTGAAAACGGGTCAAAACAAGTTGTAGTTTCTAAGAAAAAAACGCTCACCCGATGCAAGGAAACCAGTTAATCGCGAAATCGGAACCCTCTGTTTACTATCATTACATTTTCCCGTTTCCAGTGACCTTTTTAGAGTTATTTGTGGTGAGTATGGATGGAGTTCATGATTGGAGTTATGTTGAGAGTTTTATGGTGAAGTAATCGCGAAGCCGGGTTGACCGCTATGTGGGAACATAGCTTCTTTTAAAACAGCATTTTTTAAAAGAAATATAACCATTCAATAGTAAGTGTCTAGTGCCCAAATTATAAATTGAGTCCTATTCATATATGCTAGGATTGCTTTATGTCAAAAAATATGGGCAATTCATATAGAGTAACATCTTAAAATATGGGCACCCATTGATATAGCTGGCCAAAAAATCCTCATTTAAAGACTTCCTAATGATCTCCAAAGTGTTTTTTGGGCAACAATTCGTGAACTGTTGTTTCAGTCAAGACATGACTCGCATGCAGGCCTATCGCGTGGGGAGCTATCAGTACATGGTGGTACTGGTGTACACTAATTACTACAGCAAACATTGGCACTTCACGATTAACTGTGTTAAGCAAATTCAATTTCTTTGTGTCAATAATGTGCTGAAAGTCGGACATAAAAATACAAACACGATGCAACAACCCCCCCCCCCCCCCCCCCCCCCCCCCCCTGCCCCCCCCCCCCCCCCCCCCCCAAAAAAATTAATAAGAGCATGAAGGCTGACATAAATTTTTTCAAAACCGGGGGGGGGGGGGCTTTAAAAACATGAGAGAGTGTACATAATCCTATCTGTCATTACCGGTTAATGTATTGTGTAAAAGGGGCTGAGTTTCATTTGGTCAATAGTTTTACTCAAGAAGTTCTGCCAAAAATAAAGACCACCAACAGAAAAAACACAGCAGGAAAAAAAACATCTTATGTTGTAGTTTTTTAAGCATTTTATTTCTGGTTCTTGCAACAGGGCGGCAAAGATGTTACTCTATTGTTTTACAAGGGTGACATTCAACTTGAAATGCGGTTGGACATGGTGTATAAACATGATAAAATGCATCAATTAGTATAATTGGTTACTCGCCACAAACACAACACTGTAAAATATTACAGCCATTTACGCACTTATAATGTTAGAATAATTAGAAAACTACAGTATTTGGCTGTATTGGAATTAAGCAAAATATGTACTATATATTATGAATAAATAACATAATATTTCCAATTATTACAATTAAAGAGTATATGATAAAAATATTGATATGATGGGGTGGGTTCCAAGTGGTGGTTCGGGTAGGGACGGACGCGTAGATACGTGCCTCAGCTCCGAGGAATCGGAAGTGGGCCCCTATCTCTAGTGATTTTGTCGAAAAAAACATGCATGACCTACCATGAAGAGATTTAACCGTGACAATATTTTGCCATTTTCTCAAATTTTGACCTTTACGTAAATTGGAAAAATTTTGGCTTAAATTTTCATCATAATGTTAATCATATATTTGATGCAATAATTGGAGGCCTTTCGTGTCAGTCATTAATTCATTAATTCAGGTGTTCTCATGTGCCAAAGCGGCCCGGCAACCAGTGATTTTGGGGCCCTCAACTTGGCTCAAAAAATATAAAATGGAAAATAAGAAGTTCAGGTGTATGGCCCTCAAGTAGGGAACTTCAAATATGGGTCAGCATTTCTCTGGCCCTTATTAAAAAATTGAGAACCCATGCATTAATTTATTCATGTGGCGGACGTTCAAATCATCACAAAACCATATCGTTGGAATGCAAGAACTGGCCGGACACTCCCGTCCATGGAAAAATGTTTGTACTATATGCGCAATTGCTGTCGAGGTCGAATGATTATGACATCACATAATCATTTTAGGCCTAAAATGTGGTAGACGTCAGTGTGTGAAGCAATCCGTTGATGATGTACACTCAACCGGATTTGCCGAGAATTTGATAATTGTCTAGATTAAATTTTTCGTACAACACCAATAAAATATACATTTTCTGAATATTTGCCGTTGTTGTAAATTGCGAAAAAAATATTCGACACGTATAGGCTACCAACAGGGCCAGCTCAAGAAAGGGTCAATCGAGTAAAAGGGGAATATTTGTCGACATTAAATAATTAAAAATCAATGCGATTACAGTATACAGACTTATGATGTAGGGAAGTAGGTCTAATGAATGTAAGTTTATGAAGATGTTATGAAGGTCCGTTTAAAAGGTTCAGTCCAGTTGCCATCGGCGTAGTTTGAATGATATGTTCATCTTTGTCCTATTATTAACCAATGCAGGGTCAATCCCAAAACATCTTTATTAAATCCGTTCTCTCTGAGAGAATAAACCTAAAACACTATTTAACAATTGGTCCATGCAGTGGCGAGCCTAGCTTTGAGTGTTGATCCCCGGACAGTGCGGCGCCACGGGGAGCATTGGGGGTACACCCCCCCCCCGCCAGACAAGAAAAAGGACCAATTTGTTTTTGCAAAAATCAGCGATTTTGCGGCCAAAAATCACCAATTTTGGCAAAAATTGGTTGCCAAATTGGAGGTTTCTCCTAAAAATTAAATCCCACCCCCCGGCACTGCCCGGGGAACGGATACAGAATGACACCCAGGAGCAAAGGTATATAAGAATGCGGTGCACCATCTCAGGCTCTATAAGCTTTGTGCCCGCGAAGAGCAAGAATTTGCACAAATACTTGTAATTGGTGATAATTTCAGTTGAAAATACTTTAAAATAACCATTTTGTTTGTAGTTTGCACCCAAAGCGCACTTAAAAAATTGAATATCACCTCCGATCGGGAACTCGTATGAAAGTGTAGGCACGGGTTCGGGCTGGGGTTTTCAAGCTGATAGTGGGGCATTCGGTGATAGAGAATGTGTCAACGCAGGGGTTCTTGGGTGAGAGGAAGCCAAATTGACATAATTTAAATGTGAAAAGGTAAACAAAGTTTATTTTGGTGAAAGATTTCAAATTGTGAAAACTGGGAATTTTGGTATAGCGACAGTCATTAAAAAAAATATAGGATCATTGGGTTAACAATGTGTTAACAGCCTAACATACGCGTCATCATCTAATGGCCCCCCCCCCCCCCCTTCAACATGTTTATATAGGGGTAGGTAGAATCCATCTAAGGATGCTGGTTTTCTCTCGGCGCCCGTAGAGAAGGTATCCCATGCAGTGGACACATGGCCGCCCAGTGGCCGTAGGCATGTGCAGCGGTTCTGAGGGGCAATGCAACAGCGCGTGCGTTGGGGGGGGGGGTGGGAGTCAGCCCGGGTCCGGGAAGCCGGAAGAATCCGCGTCCCGATCGGAGGGTACGCCCTAAAACGAAATGATTGTTCATGATTTCTTATCAAGAATGGTGACAATTAAGTCACGATTTTACCTCAACTTTTTCCCAAGAGGACCGCCATGATGGGTCTTTGGCCGGGTCTTTGGGGAGTGCGTGCATGCAAGCCACCTGATGGTAGCAAATGTTCACCTGGCGGCTTCATAGATCATGTTGAGATAGGGGCCTAAATCTTGACAGCTATGACTAACACTTTTGAGGAATAAAAAAGGCTAAATCACAGGAGAAGGCTTGGAGAAAAAATGTTCGCGAAAGTTTTGCGTTATGTGAAGATTGATCAACCCGTTTTAAGTAAACGCTCCCCTTCAAATCAGCTAGCGTGGCCCGGCAAGCGCGGGCAACAGTAGTATAGATAGTCTGACTGCTGAAGTCATCTGCCTTAACTGTCATAGATATGATAGTCTTTGTGCTGAAGTCGACTTACTCCTCAGTGTATGTCATACTGACTGAAGTCATCTGCTTACTAGCTGTTAAATGTTCGTCTAGACAAACACTGAACAGTAAACAGATGACTTCAGAAAATATATATATAGACGAATACTGAACAGTAAGCAGATGACTTCAGCAGTATAGTAGACGAACACTGAACATGCTGAACAGTAAACAGATGACTTCAGATATATATATATATATAGAGAGAGAGAGAGAGAGAGAGAGAGAGAGGGGAAGAGAGAGGGAGACGAATACTGAACAGTAAGCAGATGACTTCAGCAGTATGACTATCTATAGTAGACGAACACTGAACAGTAAGCAGCAGTATGACTATATATAGTACACGAGCACCGAACAAATAGTCTACAAAAATAGTTTACACCAGGTTGCTTAATATTTAGTGTTCGTCTACTTTGGTGAGTGAGCACTGAAATCATCTAACTCTTCCGTATTCGGAAGCTGCCATCTTTATTCCCTGTGCTATATTTACAACGCCGCACGCAATACCGAAACAGAAGCCAGCGTGATATATTTCGCTGGCTTCTGTTTCGGTATTGCGTGCGGCGTTGTAAATATAGCACAGGGAATAAAGATGGCCGCTTCCATGATTGTTGTAGAGTCGTGACATTTTTTCGGAATAATCTGGATTTTTTTCGCAAGGAATACTCCAATGACCATGAAAACCATCTGGTACGTCTTATTTAGGGATATTTCATTATATATGTATGTGCCGATGATAGTCGTGCCAATAAATCCCTTTAAGTTATATCTGCTTACTGTTCATTGTTCGTTTACTATAGATAGCCATCCTGCTGAAGTTGTCTGCTTAATATTTAGTGTTCGTCTATAGTGAGTGATACTGCTAAAGTCATCTGCTTACTGTTCATTGTTCGTTTACTATAGATAGCCATCCTGCTGAAGTTGTCTGCTTAATATTTAGTGTTCGTCTATAGTGAGTGATACTGCTAAAGTCATCTGCTTACTGTTCATTGTTCGTTTACTATAGATAGCCATCCTGCTGAAGTTGTCTGCTTAATATTTAGTGTTCGTCTATAGTGAGTGATACTGCTAAAGTCATCTGCTTACTGTTCATTGTTCGTTTACTATAGATAGCCATCCTGCTGAAGTTGTCTGCTTAATATTTAGTGTTCGTCTATAGTGAGTGATACTGCTAAAGTCATCTGCTTACTGTTCATTGTTCGTTTACTATAGATAGCCATCCTGCTGAAGTTGTCTGCTTAATATTTAGTGTTCGTCTATAGTGAGTGATACTGCTAAAGTCATCTGCTTACTGTTCATTGTTCGTTTACTATAGATAGCCATCCTGCTGAAGTTGTCTGCTTAATATTTAGTGTTCGTCTATAGTGAGTGATACTGCTAAAGTCATCTGCTTACTGTTCATTGTTCGTTTACTATAGATAGCCATCCTGCTGAAGTTGTCTGCTTAATATTTAGTGTTCGTCTATAGTGAGTGATACTGCTAAAGTCATCTGCTTACTGTTCATTGTTCGTTTACTATAGATAGCCATCCTGCTGAAGTTGTCTGCTTAATATTTAGTGTTCGTCTATAGTGAGTGATACTGCTAAAGTCATCTGCTTACTGTTCATTGTTCGTTTACTATAGATAGCCATCCTGCTGAAGTTGTCTGCTTAATATTTAGTGTTCGTCTATAGTGAGTGATACTGCTAAAGTCATCTGCTTACTGTTCATTGTTCGTTTACTATAGATAGCCATCCTGCTGAAGTTGTCTGCTTAATATTTAGTGTTCGTCTATAGTGAGTGATACTGCTAAAGTCATCTGCTTACTGTTCATTGTTCGTTTACTATAGATAGCCATCCTGCTGAAGTTGTCTGCTTAATATTTAGTGTTCGTCTATAGTGAGTGATACTGCTAAAGTCATCTGCTTACTGTTCATTGTTCGTTTACTATAGATAGCCATCCTGCTGAAGTTGTCTGCTTAATATTTAGTGTTCGTCTATAGTGAGTGATACTGCTAAAGTCATCTGCTTACTGTTCATTGTTCGTTTACTATAGATAGCCATCCTGCTGAAGTTGTCTGCTTAATATTTAGTGTTCGTCTATAGTGAGTGATACTGCTAAAGTCATCTGCTTACTGTTCATTGTTCGTTTACTATAGATAGCCATCCTGCTGAAGTTGTCTGCTTAATATTTAGTGTTCGTCTATAGTGAGTGATACTGCTAAAGTCATCTGCTTACTGTTCATTGTTCGTTTACTATAGATAGCCATCCTGCTGAAGTTGTCTGCTTAATATTTAGTGTTCGTCTATAGTGAGTGATACTGCTAAAATGTTCATTTCTATTGGAGTACTCAACTACCAGGATGGATAGTTGTTTCCTTTAATCTATAATTATGTGAAAAATAAGCTGTCTCACACGTAGTGAAAGGCCTATTCTTTTGTAGAGAATGATGTGGCTTTGGACGTATAAAAATAAGTTTGTGACCCTCACCTTAGCGGGGATGAAAAAAAGAATGATTACTTCGACGGTGAGGCATGAGCTGAGGTCTGTCGCCGCGCCACAACTAGTGAATAAATACTAAAATTATTAAATAAATAATAAATAATAAACCAACCAAAAAAGCAAATTCAAAATAATCACGTTATTGTGCGTTATCCTGTGGGGTTTTCTGTGCGCAAGGTGTAAATCTGTTTTGTGCATGTCAATCTGTCGATGCATGTAAAAAAACAGTTCTCCGTCAAGATGTTTCCCGATCGAAAAAAAAACACAAAGTTTTAAATTGAGAAACACGGTTTTGCTATTATTTTAAAAACAAAATACAGGTTTCTCGACGTTGAAACCAAATATGTCGACCGAGAAATCTGTTTTGACTAAACCCGAAAAACGTGGTAACCCGATAATCCAAATATTTTCAATCGAGAAACTTAATTTTGGAGCGAAAAGCCAGATTTTTCTCCATTTAGAAGCCGATAAACCATGCCGGTTTCTCGGTCAAAGAAACGGTCTCGATTTTTAAATCAAAGGCAAAACAGCTTTCTGGGTCGCGATACCTATTTCTAACCGAAAAAGCAGGTGTTTCGGCAGAGTGTAGATTTTTGAAAAACCTTTTCAATCAAGAAATCTGGTGTTTCGGCGAAAAACAGGTTTTTCCTAGGCTCGGATAGGCACACGCCATTGATATAAATTAAAACAGCACAGGGCCTATTATAGACCCATGTGGAACACCGCGTTTGATGTTAATAGTAGACACAATTTGGGATAAGTGAGGTTTAAGGCCGGGTCATACGATAACATTTTTGTAATAACTCATTTAAATAGTATGTGTATGTGTTTTGATATTTTCGAATTTCATGATGACTACGGCATTTCCCGATTGTACCATTTTAGACACCGCAATAACTGACTCCATCTCACTGCATCTCGCCGCCCTTACTTTAAACCAAATCTGAACTACCAGTTTATTTTTATCTGCTGATCAGTCATAGTGCTCACATGTGGAATATAATGAGTACATGGACTTCCACAATTCTCACGTTCTACAAAGGGACCAGATACAATTATTGGTGTGTTTGTTAAATTGCTTTTTAAATATACCTAAACGAAGAGATGTCACGGATAAAACATAATACATTTTTGCTAATTGTAGCAATGATGAACTCCATTATGATATAAAAGTCAGAAGAAGGGGTCAGTCTTAAAAATATTTGTGTTTATTTTATTTACAACACTTAAATCCAAGAACCACAATTTTAATTTAGTCCCTATGCGAAAGCCGTGGGAACTGCCAAGCTATAGGGGGTATATCGTGCATTCATCACCGCGCCCCCAAAACACCTTTTATTTTATGGCTTTCAATGCGATGAAATGATCAATATAATATCATAAAAACGCGAGCGCCATCTTGTTGACTTCATTGCCTAGCAACAAGTGTATGTTTGTATATGGTCTTTCATTTCGGTCATTTTAATCGGACAGGTTTTAACCAAATCCACTCTATATGGACGTTTATAGTCAATATTTTCCCATCATTTGGTCTGTTCACAAGGACCCATGCATTGCATGCATGAACGCAGGATTAGCCACCCATGACAGTCAATGCAATTAACATTTTTAATACGGTGGTTTGTAGAATTCAAATCCACTAAAGATTTGTAATATTTGTCCTATTTGAACATAAATCAAATGTTTCGAACCATGATCAATGAACATAATCTAAATGTAATAGTGATCTAATATTCCTAGAGAAAATCAATTGAATTTTAATTAGGATGTTTATATAGCCTTATCATGTCAATTTCCACTACGCGTATGAGGTGTTAATAATTGCCAAAAGTCACGGGAAACGGAGATTTCCCATTTCTGCTGAATGGTTCGATTTCTTTTCATTTGGCGTATTGACCTATACTAGGATGGATATAGTCTTTTGCTCTATTTTATTATGGGAAAATTCATCTGTCTCACACGAAGTGAAAGGGCTATTTTTTATGCATGTGGCTTTGCACGTATCGAAATAAGTTGGTATCCCTCACCTTATCGGCAAATGCAAAACAATGACTACTTCGTAGGGGGGATGAGGTCTTCCTGATTTGGAATACGAATTTGAGCGCTATAATTACTGATTGAATCAGTCCTAAAAATCAATTTAACAAATAATCGATCAATAAGTCCACCAATTAATCAATTAAAATAATCACCCATGACTCTTTTATTCGAAGGAGTTCATTTGGAGGTTACTGTGCGTTAGGCCTTAAATTATTCTGTGCACATTTTTTAGGCCTATCGGTGTTGCGTGTAAACATGCGTGTCAATATCTGACATGTGTGCGAGAAACCAGTTTCTCAATCAAGAAATCCGGTTTCCCGGTCGAAAATCCAGGTTATAAATCGAGAAACCAGTTTCCTTCGTCGAGAAGTTTTTTTTCTCTTCGAAAAATATCGGCATTTTTTTTTTCGATAACTGAGTCGAAAGAAAACAGGTTAACACTTAAGTGCCCAAGGAGGAGTTCCATGGGACCCAACATTTGATATATTTGCGATGTCTCTGTTACGCAATGAACATTTTCAGGGATTTTTTGGTATTTGTCTGATTTATGAATACGCTTCTCCTGATACCCAACTGAACATTTTGATCCGTCCACGGCTTCATTAGTATAATTAGGTTGGGTCCCTAGGAACCGCCTCCTTGGCACTAACGGGAGTGAAAAAAAAAATCAAGATATTTTGCTAATTAAAAAATTAAATTTTGGGATTTATTTGCTTAGATATATACCTTGTGAGACCATTAATTAATAATTAATAACACTTAAAATCAAATTAAACCTTATATATGCTGATAGCATCAATTTTATTTTGGCTTGACCATGGTCTTGACACGTGTAAGGTCTAAAAAAATGGAACGACGCAATGTCATTTGAATTTTGTCTTCTGAGAAAAATATAGAGATGGTATACATTTGCCTATACTTGCTCATAATTAATTTGAATTGGTTATTCAAGAGTAGACCTTATTTTGGTTGAAAATCTTAACCTCAGAGTTGCTGAGAATGAAAATGTGCGAACTCAACTTTTTTTTTTAAGAGTGACAATTTCAATTGGCCATAGGTCAAGGTCAAAGGTTCGGATTTCATTTTTATTATTTGTAGTGTGGTTCTTACAGACCCAATGATTTTTTGTATTAGTTTCATGATCAAACTCCATGGGAACGTTGTTATCTGGGTTGGGTTCCTAGGCACCCACCCCCATCCTTGGGTACTATACTCGATTCGCGCTGCTATAGGAGGCTGGGGGAGTTTTGGGTCATATCCATTACGTGAAAGAGGGAAGAAGGCATCTTCCATCTATCAAATAAGTCAGTTCGCTGCCTACACTAGAAAATATTTATCCAATGGCTTCAACTATTAGAACAATGCTTGGAACATCTATGAGTGGGTATTGACTATTGGATTTGTCGTATTAAGCTGTATTGGTTTAGGTGATGTATGACAGTAATGATGAGGAACCATATATCACCTGTGCGGACAGCGCTAAACCCATTGTTACCATACTCGGGAATCAATGCGCACCGGCCTTAATACAGGTATTCTTTCACATTTAACTACGTTACTTTTACCAGTGACCCTCTTATAGCTTCTTTGTTTGTGACCACTGTACATCGTATCGACCGTAGATAGCACACAGTATTAAGAGCACACGGACTAGGAATGGTTGAGAGTTTTAATGTTTGCTTGCGCCCCTCACAAAACAGCTCTCACCCGTAAAAAAGTACAGGGTTGTCCCTATATATCAGCGCGAAATCGAGTGATAGCGGAAGTTTTTTAGCTTGGGCACCTTAAGTGTTAAGATCGCCAACGCCTTTTTTCCCCTGTGAAAAAAAGGCTTTTCGATTTAGATCGATTTTCGCTGATATACCAAGATTTTTAAAGACATTTTTTGGTCGAAAAACTGCTCGATTTTTTAAATATAACCCACCGTTTCTCGACGACGGCCGCTACATCACGCCTGTTTCTCGAGCGAAAACATTTTCGGGGAGAACTAAACTTTTTTTTTAATTCCTAATCAAACATTGCCAGATGCTTGATCAGAATCACGTTTCTCAACGGTAACGAACCCGTGGACTTCAATTAGAAAATATTGGGTTTTGAGACAAAAAAAAAAAAGAAGAATAGAGAAATGTCGATTTGAGATATCGCTGGCTGAGTTTGTGTGATAACATGTACTTGTTCACATGTGCATGGTTAAATCATATCTGAAGAAAGATCATGCCGTGTATCTATTGCTGGTGAATTATCTGATAACATTGAGCTCAATTATGGCCTTCCTCAGGGTTCATTTACTGACCCACTGGGATTTGTGTTTTTGGGCGTGGGTAGCCGACAGGCTACCTGCTCTATTCGCTTGGGGTTTGACCTACTTTTCAAATAGCAGTGTTGCAGAAAATATTCGTGCCGATTATATCCTCTAAAATCTACATGTGTGATAGGTTATGAAAGTTGGTTGCAATTTTTACGTCATAATGGGGATATGTACTTCAATAAGAACTAGGCCAACCGAAAACTGAACGTACATTTACAAAAAGATCTTAGTGTTCAAAAGAGTAGAAATACGGCAATATCAGCGAAGGTTCCTGAGAAATTTTAAGTGATTTGCTGGTTAACAGCGTCTTTAAAAAATCGTTATGAGTGCATTGAACGAACGGATGCTTAAACGTTGGGCACCACATGTATCAAGTCGTGGGCGAATCAATAATACAAAAATTCTTTTAAAAAGGACAGGGCAGGTCACCGAGGGAATATCCATGTAATTGGTATGGGAAGGTATAGACTCGAGTTACAAGCACTGTTTTGTAAACATGTTAGGCCTGGTATCCTTGAAATAGGTCGGCCGTGCGGTTACAACACTGGCAATTGTATCTTTAGAGTTAATACTATGGGGCCCATACGATTCGCAGGAATGGATTCGCAGGCAACAAGAAGTTACGTAAGATGTTAACTGTCTATTAGTAAGATGATATATGTCTTTATGTTGTAATGCATAAATAAAAATTCCTTTAAAAAGGAAAAGAGAGGGTTCAAGAGGAAATATCCATGTAATTGGTATGTGAAGGTATTAGTAGATGTATATTGATTATTTGTAATGCTTGAGTCAACGTTCAGATGTTATAAAAATGATCTGTCTTTAAAATAATTATTACTTTCTTTTAGGTTAAATCAAGGGGACTATGCTGTGTATCACCGAAACGCCCATTTAAGAATGTTTTCATTTTGATTGTTATGAATTAAAAACGTTTTCAAAATCTTTCATATCCAAAGGTTGGATTGATTTAATTGGTTTGAGCATATAAAGTGGGGCTCCTCGAGGAATCATTAGTGGTAGGATTTTGATTGATCAGCAACATTTAATAATGAGGCTCTTATATTTTTTTTTTGTCTTTTTTAGGAAACATGAATGGCTTGGATTTGATTGGATCAGTCACCTTTATTTAAGTTTGCGCCTTAGTTATACGGAAATTTTTACGCAAATTAACCTCTAGATGACTTTGGATTTTTGGGTCACCCTGTGAAACCGTTGATAATAAACTCAGGCGGTTGTTTTCTACCTGGAATGTCAAACATCATGTACATAGGCAAGGGGCTTCAAACGCATAATCGACAGGACAGATCTCATGATTAAGTAGACTAGTGCATTTCCCTGTGTGTGACCTTTAACCTAGTGCACACTTTTAATCAGAATGTGATATTTACGAGTAAATACAGTGGAATGATAGGTAAGATGTCATGAAGTACGAATGTTCTACGTGTGTCTATGAATTGGAAATAGTGCAATGGCGGGGTGAAAATTTTTTAAAATTTGACAAATAAGTCTTTGGGGACAGAGGTAAATTAAGAAAATGATAGGAAGTCATTGGGTGACAATGTTGCTGAAAGTGGGAGCTTCATTTGTAAAGGGCTTTAAAATAATTATTTTAAAACAAAAATGTTAGTGATCACGTTGGTAAGTGTGCCGAATCCTATAACATACTTTACGTCCGCGGCATGCAAAATATCTGATTGCTTCTTTTAGTTCTTTGGTGAGTATGGCAGTGTGGTCAACCTGGTGGTGGATAAGTATAGCGTTGATGTTTCCCGAATAAAGTGTATTAGTGTATTTGGATTGGTTCGCATTTTCCTTAAAAAATCGTAAATGTATGAGGGATATTAACCCCCTATTCACTCTGCTTAAATTATTACGTCATGTATACCTCGGCCTAAGTGATGTCCAAAAATCACATAAGTCAACTGGCAAAAACTCTCACAAAATGTCATTTTTTTAATTTTTTTAATTTTTTTAATTTTTTTATTTTTTTTCCCTTCTTTCTCCTTTTTAAAGGAATTTGATTTCCCATACCATTGGCAGACATTCTTCGCCGTAGCACAATATCACGCCGATGATATACAAGTCTATATGCCTATAACATTTGAAAAGTCGTCCTACAGTTCTGTGGATATTCCGCATGTGCACTTTTACAAGCTCACCCAAATGTGTCACTGATAACAAAAACTCAAACTTGATCCAGAAAGACAGAATTTTTCATCTCATTTTCACCTCACCACCAGAGCCGTCTCTATATAGTATAATCTTTGCCCTCCGAGATTGATGACACTAGTGGATGTTTACCATACTACTGTCCGCAATTTGGATGTTATATTTGACCACAGTATGACAATGACCCAACAAGTCTCTAACATATGCCAGTCTGTGAATTGGCAGATTCGTAACATCTAGAGGAATCACGAAGTTATAGATACTTCCCAAATTGTGGAATACCCTTTCCACTCTTCAGTATACTAACAATATCAAATTCCCATTCTCGAACCTCGCTTCTCGACAAAAGGAAGAGGCAAATTACTTGAATATCTTGTCATTTTGATACATGCAATTTGTAGGCCTATATAAATTTCTTAAATATTATAAATTAATTTTGATTTCAACATCCAAATGGATATTAGACCAGGTGGATATTTAGAGCAGATGGATAATATAGACCAGATCGATTATCAGACCAAATGGGTATTAGACCAGGATATTAGACAAGATGGATTAGATCAAATGGAAATTAGACTGAATGAACAATAAATAGACCAAATGGGTGTTAGACCGAATGGATATTAGGGAGCGGTCATTATTTATGCCGGGGGGATGGAGGATTCAACTTCGGCAAAAATTTTCGCGTTCCCCCCTCGCTTCCGTTCAAAAATTTCACACTCCCCCCTTGATCATGCTGATTTCACCATTTAAAAGTTCATGTTCCCCTCTCTCGTTGATGAAAAATTTCACGTTCCCCCTCTCCCTTAGACCAAATGGATATTAGACCAGATGGATATTAGCCCAAATGGGTATTAGACCAAATGGATATTACAGCAAACAGATATACAACCAAATTGTGTTATTCAGTTTGATAGTACCCCGTAGTTTATCTTTGCACAGAGTAGGCAGTTCTGTAGCACAGTATACATTGAATCACGTTCAGACTATATGGATTTAGAGGGTCGAAGGAAGAGCAGCTGAGAACCTCTTCCTTGGACTTGCCTGTCGCCTTACAATCAAGAGACACACACTTAATTTTACTGTTGTTCGTAGTCTGTGAGACGCGATTTTCAACAATATCAGACACTCGCACCATAGTCAATGCTCGCACCATAACGAAATATACAGTGTGTACGTATTTGTAAGCGGCAGCGTGCAATGAGGGGCGGGTCGCCTGTTCCCCCATCAAGCGTAGCTAGTTTTCCATGGCAACCAATAACCCTGACCTCATCGTAATTGGCGGACGAACTCCTCATCCCTATGCTGCACTCCGTACTCCATATAAGGTCAAAATGGGTTTGCTTGTGTCAAAAACAAGCACACTGCACGCCATTGATAGCTTGGAATTGGTATGCAATCTAACCATTTATGGATGCGATGATCCCACTTGCAGATACAAAGTATGTCTGAATCTCAGCATCGGGAAATATCAGCTCAGTATATTTGCGTGGATGTGATTTGAGTTATAAATACTCGTGCGTGTGTTTGCCATTATTAACTTACCTAAAATAAAGTAGTGTTATTTACCCTTGTCGCGTGTCATACTCACATTTTTAAAGACACTATCAGTGATCCACCCGAATTAAAAGAGTCAAAATAATTGAAATTCGCAGGAGTATTAGCTTAAACGTGAATGAAAAGTTTGTTTGAAATTCTCATAAGTTATTTTTCAACTGAAACATTAATAGAAGGTAGAAAAACAGCAGTGTTCATAGATATGAATCTTCATTGAATTACGAGCGTTCCGTACGGACAGTATCAATAGGGTATGTTAGGTTAACTATTCTTGTGCATACAGACATTCACAAATGCTTTTTGATAATAGCAAGTCACTGATGCTATGTGCCTCAAACCGGGGGTGGGGGGTGGAGGTACTACTTAAGGCATAAGTGTGTGACATGCGAACACGCGTTAGGCGATGGAGTATGTTTCATGCTAGCTTGCGCGAGCAACAACAACCACAACTCTCGAGAGGATGATGGTGGTCACTCTTGGCTTCAATTTGATCGAATTATTTCATGGGTCAATATGAAGGCACGCGACCACTGTCCAGGGCAACATGACCGGTTACCTCATGCGCTTTGTTGCACTAAGCTGTCCAATGCGAGACAATGCGCGTTTACCTTTGGCTCGCGACCGGTTGAATGAGTGCTCCATAAGCTGGTCCTGTCATCACAATAAACATAAGGGGCAGGCTATTTTTTGCAAATAAGGAATTAACTGGAGCTTTTGCAAAAGAAACTGCAGCGAGCACTCGCGAGTACTAGAGAGACTCATGGGTGGGTGTTCCCCAAAAGTCTTTGTCTATCACTTTGAGATTGGCACCACGCTGTGCCACGCGAACCACTCATCTAGGCTCGCCGCGTGCCTTCTTTGTTTCTCAATGCGAGTCGTAATTAGGCTGTGTGCGAGTCAAAACTATTATTAAGACACAAAGGTTCCCATAATCATGTATGGAAAACCATTTTCTAGTCTGGAAACACGCAGTTTACAGGGGATTATAGGTTTTCCTTTAATATGGAACTATTAGAAGAGTCGGCTATTGAAAATGGAACGTGGGCGGAATTTAATATTTTATGAGTTGCTCATGAAATGTAGAGGACTGGTGTTTGTAACATACAGGTGTGGCATTGTTCAGTCAGTCAACAATAGTCCTTGTAATCATAAGTAATATCATTATTTCCTTGTTAAATATCGGTCTATGTCGGTTTATGTCGATCCCATGATTGAGATTTTTCCATTATAGGGCCGACATGCTCGGTCTCATACCAGTAGAGTATATTATAGCTCATTATCAATTTCCTTTGTAAGTACGCGTCAGATCACGGGTGGGTCTTTCCAAGGGCTTCGAAAACCGGTGCTGTTAACATATGTAGTACATGTAGTTCCATAAATTTAGGCCTATGGGACACTGGAGTGTCGCTAGCACGATGGATCGATCGAAACTTTCTGCCCCGCCCTTCCGCGATATGCATATAAAGTAGATTATATATTTTCATGGCCCGGCGACACGATGAGCTAGCTGTAGGCCCTAACAGCCATCTGTCACAAAGTAAGCCAACAGTACACAAATAATAAATAGACCAGAATGAATAGGAGTAACATTAAGTGTTCTTTTTTGTGGACATCTGTCCAGCGCTAAACTACAATCAATTTTTAACGCTGTGTATAAGTTAAAAGCCGAATTTACTAAATCTTACGTTTCTGAAAGGTGAGGCATATTCATAACGCTTGGTTAATCGTGCGTACGATTCATGTTTCAACGAAATCAAATACCGTTTGTGTCATGTATTTTAGGCCCATTTCTTTTCATGTGAACATATTTTCGGAACAAACAATTTTTGTAGATAACCAATTTAAGCTGCTGCCGCATGGAGCTTTGTCATGATCCATCAAAGTAATATTTTAGTATGTTTTTATCGAGTTTTCTATGCAAATTGTGGAACTGCGTTAGGTGCTCCGTATCCCGCACCTGTTGTATTTCAATGATCTGGTGGAATCCGGCTTTACCTTTTAAGTTATATTATGATGTATGTACCAACTCATAAGAGATCGAGTCAATTTCATAACAAAGCGGGATGCACGCTCCGGCACGCGACCGGGGTCAGGTAGATTATATTGTATGGCTGCTTCATCGCGTCAATCATGTTGTGGAAAATTTCACCACAAGGAACAACAATTAGTTGACATGGCTTCATGGTTTCGATTAAAGGCCTTAACCTATGAGAATTGTACAGACTTATCGTTCACTTTTATGCTATTGCTGCAACTTTCAAATATTTTGACTTGTTCGGGTACGGGTGCCAGGGATCACTGATAGTGTTTTTAATACTTGACAAAAATATAATACAGCTAGCAGCTGGTATATGTTGGATGAGACTGCTCAACGCAGGGCGTGAAGATGCAGATCACTCTCATTAACACTAATACGTTGGGCGGTTACAACAAAAAGTCTGCTGCTAAACAAAGTAGAGTTAGGATAGAGTAGAGAGTTGAGACTACTAGCCGAAGCTAGAGTTTGTGGACGTTCTTATAATTCTCATTTGGTCACTGTTGAAATCAGCCCCCTGCCAGTCATTGCTCTATAATATAAAACATTATTAGTTCACTTTATTGAGCAAAACGGGATTAAATGTAACTGCATGTCTTCGATACTTATAGGAAAGCCAGGGCTTCGACAAATTTGAGCGAATAAAAACACGTAAAACATATACAACAACAGTGTACAAGCTTTTAAATTTACCTTAAACCCACTACATGGTCAACGAAAGCTTAAACATAATTTGCACGATATTTAGTTGTTGCGACTGTGCTTTGGCGATATACCACCTGGTTCGTTAAGATCTTTAAGGACCAGACCAAAGAAGGAGAAAACCGGAGAAGAGGACAAGGAAGAATGCCTAAATTACACTTTTTGAGGCCAGGCTGTTTCCTTGATGGGATACCAATGGATAGGGTAGTGGGCCCGTGACTCCGGCGATACCTCCAATAACTACCTATGATTAACATGATTAAATACCTAGATACCTTAATTAGACCAGCGACCACAAAGCCAATTCTGTCAATAAGGCATTGCCACGCGCCACTCCTTCAATACCGAATTATGCGTGACTTACCATGGACTCACAAACATTTTAATATTGGGGGAATATTATGGTTCAAAACAAAAGTTTACAGTCCACAGAAAAGTGCCGGATTATAATCCAATATTATACGATATCAAGGCTGTACGGCCGACGATTTATCAATTTTATGGATTTACCCACGTGGTAGGCGCGTGCCAATGTTTTACCAATATCACCTGGTCTGTTTAAATATGCATACCAATTGTGCACCTGTCCAAATTGTGACATTTATTCTGATTTTGATTACATCCGGGAATGGGTCCAAGTTCAATAAAAGATGCAGAATAACTTTGTACAGCGTCAAAATGAAGATTACAAAGTTGTGACCGCTATGGTGATCCTTTCGGTATTCCCTAGTGGTTATTATGAAGAATCCTGCATTGTGATGGCATCGGTTGCAACATGTAAATCAGGCAGATAATAGTTACGTAATGTTACACGGAAAGATCATGTCCCATCTGTCGATGTGTTTGCTAAGCGTGTCAGGCAATAGATCATCATTGCTAAGTAACACAACCGGTAAATGCATTATAAAAGTGCGGAAATGCCTCTTAAGGTTTTCCTGATTAGTCTGACGGACGTTATGATGTTCTTCGGTTCTCTGATAGGTTTGTGCCAGTGATGAGAAACAGAGAGAAAAAGATTATCATTAGTTAGTGCTACAATATACAGGATTAGGATTTGGATTTATTTAAATTATACATACAAGTATAGGCTATATAAAGTGTGAGTCAATAAAAAAACCCTACATTCGGAAAATTTGTCTTCAAAGGTTAACGTTATTTTTGCTTCAATGTTTGTTTTGTTTGTTGTACAGAGATAACAGGCGATCATAAGATTTTTAGTTGGGGTCTTTAGGGACTGTGGGTTCAGAAACTATGACAATTTTGCGAAGAGACCTTAAAAATTCAGTTTGGCCGATTAGCATACAATGCTGGAGCGAGAGACTGACACCCCGGCGAAGTTATACCATACACATTATAGCAAAGACAATTCACACATGCAATTTCAGATGGTATCGAATTTATTATCGACAAAACATATCAGTTTGAATAAAAAAGGGTCTATTGTGGATGTAACATAATTATAAGTAAAACTATCTAAAAAAATTAAATTACCCATTGTTCAATCTAAGAGTCAGTTATTGAAAACTAAACCCCATATCAATGTCTCAGTTCATGAACATAATGAAACTGATGCTCAGAGATTTTTGTTTTACATCTCAAGGTAATGGATTTGCCACAAATACAGTCTACTCGGCGTCCATAAATTGCCAAAAGAAAATAAAGCTGAAGTTTTCTGTAGATAAATCGGAATTCAAACGTAAAATTCAATATCGCACTGCTGTTTTTTCAAGCGGAATACAAAACTGTCTATGGTTTCACTTGTGCTCCAAGTTTCGTTTTATAGGTTCAAACCATTGAAATCTTGCTGACTGAACCAAAGTAAAACTGTGGTTTACACAGATATATTGAATGTCTTATTGGGAAATGAACATTTGTTTACTTGCAGACTTTTGTAATCCCTGGGATATGTTGTATTATTTTTATAATCCTTTCAATTACTCTCCCACCTTCTATTGTTTAACAATAATGTTTTGGTGTTAAATGTTTGATACTCAAATCACTCTTGAAGACCATGTTACTCTATGTAAGCGATGCATCTTTGTTTAGCTCAAAATCGGCCAAACAGGGATTTTTAAGTCTCTCAGCAAAATCGGCGTAACTTCTCATCTAAATTTAAATGACACCAAATAAACGTTTCTGAAAGCCTTGTTTATCTTCTTATAACCATAGCCAAACATTTGAGCAAAAACAATTTTTAACTATTTTAATTATTGTTTATTTGAATGTAGGTTTTTTTTGTACTCACACTGTATAATATTGTTTTGTGTTGTTTCATGATATCTTGCTTTCATAATGGGGTATCTTCTGACAAATGAGGCCCATCATTGCACGCGTTTACTTCTCACATTAAAATGTTAGTTGGTTTCAAATAATAAAAGTGGAAATTAAAGTGTATTGGTGATTGATTTTTTATGTAAAAACAGGAAAAATGATATGGTGTGCAATCGATTTACGCACGGATTTTCTGTCAGATCAATTCGCATATCTTCTTATAATTGTATTTTTTTGAAATAATTTGTATTTTTAAAGCGCGACATATCCACGGAAACGTGCTGCAAGGCGGGCTGTGCGGGTGCAATGAGAGGCGCTCAGAACATCAGAGAAACCATGATACCAGAACAGATTATGCCAAGAAGCTCGATTTTAGAAGCAGGAGGGAAACCGGAGTACCCGGAGAGGAAAAACCTGCGGGAACGAGTAGGATCGAGAAACCAAATGCACATAAAGCCACCGAGAACAGCTCCTGCCGGGAATCGAACCCGGATCCTTATGGTGAAAGGCGAGGGAAGATACGCTGATGCGCCAGCAGCTGGAAGGTGTTATTATTAGACCAGTTTACAGCAATGGTTGTAAAAACATGTGAGTAGGGACGGGTATTCTGAAACTAGAGTCGGCCTGAATGTACACATTGGGCAATGGTATCTGTTTTAATACTATGGGTCATAACGATTAGAGGAATGGATCGGCAGGCAACAAAAGAAGGGACATGGGATTTGTTATGTCTATCATGGTTTCCGAGTCCCTGTCAACCTTTAAGTATAAATCGCTGTAATAAGAGGATTAAGACAATTATGTGCAAAATGCTGATTACAGTACTAAAGTCATATGTCGGGAGCAACAGTGCCCACATTCGCCAGTTATGTTATTTTCCGCCTTCAATTCTCTTCTTGTTTATGCGTTAATCTACCAGGTCTCGGGATTTGAAAACTCTTTCGTTTGAAAAAGGGCGTCAATATAACAATTGGTAAGGGCCAATACATCACCTAACCTGTTATTCTTGCAGGCACCCACGCCATCGGATGATCGCTAGGGATAAGCCTCTCTGAAGATTCAAGAGCTTGGGTGTGGTTTATTATGTGTCTGTAAAATTGTCTACGGATTTCAATTTTCTACTTCTCTGTCCAGTTACCCATGAATGATTGCATTGTTGTGTTTTCTACTGAAGATGGTACTTGGCCCAGGATAATTGTACTTTTGCAGTGGACCATAGAAACGCATAATTCTTGCCCGGGCCTTGAATAGTTCAATAGGATTGTTGTTTTGGGCAACTCTGATACAATGTATTACAAACTTCACAATTATTCTTCTCCGATTCATTCCATAATGCCCGGCCCGCTTGATATTATAAGACGTTCATAAATATCTTACAATTCGCGTGGAGAAAGTTTATTTGTGGAACTATGTTACTAGATAATTCTATTGCGATTAGTAATCTTATAATGGGTCATTTATAACGATATTTATAGTACCCTTCTAACTCGCCTTAATCACATCAATTGGCGTACGCCACTCGCGTGCCCCCTCTTGAGTATCTCTGTAAAAGTCTAACCATTAAAACTTTTCGCTCTGCGTATATGCCAGTGGGCAATTTAGCATTATGTGTGCAAATCTAAGGTTTCTTTTGTTGCAATGGTTTTAAAGTGAAAAGGAAAAGCATAAAACTACAATAGAGGAGACACGTGGCCTAGACTTTTAATACAGGTGTTTGCAAACACAATGTTAACATAAACTAAAGCGTAGTTTAGCAGGTGCGGGCGGTGAGTGCCGGAGTGCCGACTATATATGCGTATAACTTGCTAACTTGCGAAAAAGGCGGTGCCCTTAGCGTTTTTGTCGTGATCGGATACATGTTGTGTTGTCTCGCCTTATGAAGGAGTATTGCTGGTTTCTTAGTGATTTTGGATGCACGTTGTGACAAATGAAAAAGAAAAGGAATGAAAAGTGTGCAAACAACATGAATAAGGAATCGACGCGGAAAAAAATAAATTGTTGGCTCATGGCTCTCATAAAATGACATTTGAACTCTTGGTTTTTTAGGGCACGGGTTACGGGATATATAACTTGAGCATATGCAATTGTGAAAACGTATTTGGTGAAAGTTCTTTCCAAATTGTATTGTTTTGGACATTTTAAGCGAGAGGTCAGCCCAAGATGTACACTGATTGTGTTCCGCTGGGCGTAGCCTGAATATTCACACCTGTTCCCCGAACACAAGACAATCAATTGAATACTAAATGATACCCAAATAATCTCGTCTTTATTTTAATTTGTCCGGATCGCCCATAAAAGCATTGTGTTTCCAAGTTGAACCAAATAACAAGCCTTTTGTAAACTTCTTTCATTACAAAGATTTGTATGTCTCAACTTCTTTGCACTTGGGTCATTTTCATATACAGAAAAGGAAATTCTTCATTTTGTTACCTGATCTCGCTTCTTAAAATTTGAGAAGTGCGTTTAATTATTCTGAAGATAAATCTTAGTATTTTTAAAAGGTAAACCTATTTAAAAATATCTAGTTTCAACAGATGTGTTTAATTCAGCAGATGAAATGATATCCTTACTATTGGTCAACATTTCTTTACTGTATACGAAGTACATAGGAGCAGATAAGCCGGTCAATTTCTTTCAAAAGAAGAATCGAGCGCGATGAACTTGTAATTGATGCAATTCCATTCGTCAGAACCATTTCTTAGTCATCGCTATTGAGTTCATCCCTGCGACGGTACGATATAGTTGAAGTATATGTTACATTATACATAGAACCGTTTATCACACAGCCGTTTACATCCGTCCGAACTCACCTTAACACTTAACTGCATATTAAGGGTTTGCACTTCCGTTAGTGCATAACGGGGGGTTCCTAGGGACCCCCCTAATTAAACACTTTCATAAAGGATTTTTTAGATGAAATCCACACATGTTAGAAGGCTTCAAAGACATCAACAATAAAGAAATAAAAACGGAAGAAAGTTGTTCAGTAGAAAATTAGGGGCAAAACAGTGATTTATGTTGCGTCAAAATGTGCGAAAAAGACACTAATTTGTTTCTTGTATTTTTACGGCTTGCGCACCTAGACTAGTGCTGATCATTTGCTTAATTGGAAGCACCAACATAAATGTCTATGCCATTTTAGTTTTTAAGGTTACTATGTATAATTTACCATAGGTTCCTACAGTAAACCGCTACATGATGTATATAAACTATTATGCTCCCTTGGGCATACTATACTTCTCAAGATTTTTTTTAATTATTTACTTTATTTATGTCACTAGGTGTATGCATTATGAAATAGAATCACAGTAACTCTAATAAATTTTTTTTATTTTTTGTCATGGGTACTTCCGTTAGTGCATAAGGGGGGGGGGTCCTAGGGACCCTGCTAATTAACGCAAAAACGACGCGATGGATTTGGATTTTTTTGCACCAATGCAAGCGCAACTATAAGTTAGACAAATACAAAAAAATATAAACCAAATATATTGCAGCGTTAAAATCGCCGGCTGAAAAACAAAAAAATGGGTCCCTAGGAACCCCCCCTTATGCAGTTAAGTGTTAAAGTTCTGTTTATTTTACGGAACAAAAAAAAAAGTCTGGAAATGTGGTGCCCAGACCACGGAACGAAAATAAAGAGACTGGTAGCATTCCCAGAAAACACTTTTTCGTTCCGTAAAATAAATAAACAGAACTTTAATATGAGTTTCGGAGGCACACGGAGGTGATAATATACGTAGATGTATCCTATTATATGTGTAGGTGTTTTCATCACACTAAATTAGCAAGAACTATATGCTTTACAGAACAATTGCATATTTTTATGGACAAAATACGGAATTGTCAAGAGGTCCGTAATTTACTGACATATCTGCATAATAGTAGCACTTTAGTATAATTTACAGCTTCCAACAGAAAGGTCCACCATAGAGGATGAGGTCCCCAAAAGAACCACCGCTTCCTTATATATTTAATCTTAGTCTCCATAATTCTGGTACTGTTCCAGTTTTTTTTATGTGGAAACACATAACAAACTTAAAGTCTCTTTTACCAATTGGTCAACTGTAATGCCACACACACACAAAGGTCATCCCAACCACTACCTC